>VXBQ01003389.1:1168481-1281551 GCA_013400175.1 Phainopepla nitens
CGGCAGCCCCGGGACCCCCGGCCCGTGCGGGGCCCCGAAGCGCCGGCAGAGGGCGCGCTGGGGCCGCGGATTTTGGGGGCGTTATTTGGGGTTTAGGGGTCTCTGTGTGTTATTTGGGTTTTAGGGGTCCCTGTGTGTTATTTGAGCCTTAGGGGATCTCAGTGTTTTGTTTAGGAGTCCCTGCGTGTTATTTGGGGCTTAGAGATCTCTGTGTTTTATTTTGGGTTTAGGGATCCCTGCATGTTATTTGGGGATTAGGGGATCTCAGGGGGGTTTTTTTGGGATTTAGGGACACCTTCCACTATCCCAGGTTGCTTCAAACCTCGTCCAGCCTGGCCCTGGACACTTCCAGGGATGGGGCAGCCACAGCTGCTCTGGGCACCCTGTGCCAGAGCCTCATAACTCTCAGAGGAAGCAAACAAAACCCATTCCTTCTTTCCCCAGGAGGAAAGAGTTGTGGTGGCATAGACCCAGACAGGACATTCTTTTGTGGCCACCAAGGCAGCAGTCCCAGCAAAAATTACCTGGACTTCCTAATCGTGCTCATGGCCCTGTGACATTTTTGGTAGCACTGAAAAGAGCTGATATCATGGATGTGCTTTCCACTGACGTGCAAACACTGTCCTGATCAGTGGGGGTGGCCCTGCCTCATCTCAGGCTTTTGCAGCTCAGCTGGTCCCCAGGAAGCAAGACCTGATGAGGGCAGAGGGACAGAAATGTGGAACTCCTGAGCCAGCTGGGCCAGCAGAACAAGCATGGGAAGCTCCCTTGCTGACCCTGTGCTTCAGTGTGGCTCATCTGCACGGTTTGCAGCTCAGCACAGCTTGGGTACTGAACACAGACAGAATGAATGTACCTGGCGGAGTGAATCAGACCATTTCTGTGCCTGACAAGCAGCCACCTTGTTTATGACATTTAATTTGAGTTTTGCAGTATTTTTCCTGCACCCTGGATTCTCGGCTGTGGATTTGCTGTTGTCTCCCTGTGCTTTTGAAGCTGCCATGTGATAAAGGTGGGTAGATGAGGCACTTTGGAATAACCACACTGGCTTAATGTGTCCAAAACACATGGCAGTGTAAGCACTGTGACTGTGGCCCCCTTTAGTTTCCAGAATTAAGAGGGAGGAAGCTGCTTTTGTACCTTATAGAGCACTTTCCTTGGAGCTGTGCAATGTTGTTAAAGTGCCACAAAACTGCCCCAGGGCTCAGCAGCTCCAGGTGGATTCATCCCTGACAGGGACCAGCTGCAGGCAGAGACAAGGACACCAGCACTGCTGTCCCAGAGGGAGCAGCATGCTCCCTGTGCTCTCAGCCACCCCGCTGGGGAGCTCAGAAACCGGGGCTCAAAAACAGGAAAAGAAACAAAGGAACAAAAGCTGCGAGAGCCGTGTTCTGGGGGATGCAGCTGCACACTTCCCAGCTGCACAGCTGCTCTGTGCTGTGACAAGGAGGGTCCCACCTGCCAGCTCCACTGCCCACCTGGGAAAGTTTGCGTGGAAGGACAGCCGATGGTAAATCAGAGTGTAATTCAGAGTATTCACCACAAAACACCCTCACATTGCTCCCAAGTCAGCTTCACATGTACTGAGAAATGTGGGTCCTGCCCTCCTGTAGCTCTGCCCTTTCCCTCCCACGAGTGCAGCAGTTACTTTTTAAAATTTTTTTTCCATCTCTTCTTTAGCACACACTTCCAATATTCTTCTTCCTGCACTCCAGGTATTTAATGCCTTTTCTGTACTCCAATCTACAAATGATTAAAAAAATAATCAGAAGCAGTGAGAGATGTAACTGGTCAGATCTAGTCAGGGAGTGTTTGCTTCACATTTCAAGCTGGTGATTGTGACTAAAATCTCACTATCTGGGCCACGAGCCTCTGGTGGAAATCCTATTGTAAACACACCACGTGAGGCAAGCGTTTGACATCTGCAAACGGGTGCCATCTGTTTCTCCTTTTAAGAGTATTAACTGTCTAAGATAGGAAAAGAGATGCATGAAACTTGGTCTGAGGTCAAAAGAGAGTGAGATCAGGGCGTTCTGATTGCAAAGTAAAATGGGGGATAGATTCATCCCACCCCACTACCCCCAGCTCTTCTTGGCAGTGGGAGGGGAGATAATTGCAAGTGACATGAAGTCACACCTCCAGATTTGGGGGAACTCAGGATGCAAGGGCAATCATACGGCCCAGACTTCTTTTTAGGGCCAGACCAAGGCCTTTTCTAAATGAGGAACTGAGTAACATCAGAAGACAAAATTTTGACTCAGCTTTTTGCAATTCTACTTCTGCCCCCACCCCCAACCCCTGGAACAGGGACCAGGGCCCAGTTCTGTGCCAGAAACAGCTCACTGCTTCTCTTTTCATGACACACTTTGCTCCCGTGGTCAGCAGCAATGGGGTTGGTGTTTCACTCTCATCTTTCCCACTTCTGGCCTGTTTCAGACCCCTGGGCTGCCAGAGGGACTTCAGCTCTGCTTGGCTCCCCTGCAGTGCTGCCTGGCTCTGCCTTATCAGGGATTTGGGACTGACCTCTCTGTCGCTGTTCTCAGGTGTTAAAAGCCAGCACTCATCCCAGTTTCACAAGAACTCCTCACAGTTTAAAAGCTCTACATCACAGTCGGTCCAGGATGGCTGGCTGGAGGGAAGCCTGCTCTGTGGGCACTGAGGCAGCTCAGAGAGGATTTGCTGAGCTCTGGGTGTTGTAGCAGGACTGCTGCTGGTGTCCAGGCAGACTCTGGACTGTTTCTAGCACAGGACAGTTTGCTGGAGCGTTGGCATCCCTTGAACAGCCCCAAGGGAGAGATTTGCTGTGCAATTCACTTTGTTCTTGCTGTGAATGTTTGCTCTTGTTTGCTTATGCACTCGGTCTTACAGGAGAGCATCCTTCTGGATTTTGATGCAGGCTGTGCACATCCTGAGCACCTTTTCTGACATGAGAGGTGTGACTGTCCCCTAAAGCATCCAAAAAATTCTTTTTAAAAGAATCTAAAGGTTGGTAGATAAGGTGGGTAACTAGTGAAGCCTACACATTGCTGAAAATCATGTTTCCTTTCACTGGAGGACCACAGGATAATGCAAAGTTGAACAGGATGGAGAGTTTTGCTGAGGAGAGAACTGCCTTGGCCCCACTGCGTGCAGTAATGACCTGGCACAAGAAGGAACACGGAAAAGAACAAAACCCCATGAACTCCGGTTTCAGACTGCGGGGGTAGAACGAGAACCTCCCATCAAAGCAGGAACGTGGGACTGTTTTTCCCGGCCCCACGGAAGTCCCCATGGTGCGTAGCCCTCGCACATCCATCAAGCACAGAGCGCAATTACAAGCGAAAAGCTGCTGGTGTCTCACTTGAACCAGGGAAACGCTTCCAGGGGCCAGCAGGGTTTTGATAATGAGAGGTTTTAGGCTGCAGGTTTAAATGGAAAGAGGGAACTCTTTACGTGCGGCCGGCCGTGCCAGCGGCAGCTGTTTCACACAGCTCTCGTTTGTCTGAGCCGGGTGACGAGTGTGGGCAGCACCGCGAGTACCTGGGTGTGTGAAACAAAAGAACTCTGTCACCAGTGAAATCAGCCGGGCTCCTGCCGCTGCTGTGTTCCCTGCCCCTTGGCAGGGCAAGGCTCCTTCTGCAGGGAGGACTGCTCTGTCTCTACACGCCTGAAGGCATTTAGACCCGGAGGCAGTGACCTGGTCTGAAGACTCACAGACATACCCCACCTCCTGCTTGTCCCCAGGGGCTGATTGATCCAGGTTTGCCTGGAACTCATCCTCAAAACAACTGTGGCTCAGGGAGTATCTGAAAAATTTTGGAAGGATGAGTAGTAAAAAAATTAATTTATTTTTTTGGGAAAAGGAAAGCCTTTTAGGGGAAAATTCCTTGCCAGGAAATCTTTCTGATGCTTTTAAAAATTTTTCTCAGGTACTCCTAGCAAGGCCACATTGTATTTCTATACGAAGGTAGCATTATGTATACAACAGCCCTGCAAACAATCAGGGCTGCAGCAGGGATGACTCATAGTTCCATTACTTTGTGAGCACTGTGACATCTCTACATGCAAATTGTTACTGTCAGCCTCATATTTGAGTCGATGTGTGGCTCAGACAGAGCTGTGGACACAGACCCTGACCAGTGAGGGCCGGGGGGGGTGCAGCTGCAATGGCTGCTCACACAGAGAGCTTTGTTCTCTGCTTGGGAATTGTTTTACCCTCAAATGAAAAAATGACAGACAGGTAAACAAAGGAGTGTTGCACCTTTGCACTGGACAGTGAAGGGCTGGGTGGAAGCGTTTCCTGGGCTCCTGTCCCACTCCTGACCTGCTGGTCCAGCAGCCAGGGGGCTGCAGCTGCTGGGGGTCGTGCCCTGAGCCTGCCCTGCTGCCAGAGAGCCTAAAGCTGGTGGTCTCATGGATCACATCCAAAGCTCTTTAGCTCACAGTCAGGGCTCTGAATACGTGCATGCAAGTGTTTATGGGTATCCTGGGCTGATAAGGATCTCCAGCTCATCCAGAGAACCCGCAAATATTTGCATGAATGTATTCAGAGCAGGCAAACATTTATGATAACCTTGAATAAGCGAGAAGCCTCGAAGGGTAAGGGGATTTCAAATCCCCTCTGTATTCCTTCCACAAGCACCACTGAGCACAGTAATTACTCCATGGTGTGGGAGGGAGAAGAGGCAATTCATCCCTCAGTGCCAAAGCTCTGCATGCAAACTGGCCCCAGTGGGGCAGTGAGTGGAGGGGCTGCCCTCCCAGTGACAGGAGGTGTCCCCTGTCACTGGGGACAAAAAGGAGCCCTGTGCTGCTGGAGCTTATGATGTGCCAACTGTTGCAGCTACAAACATTTCTGTGTTTCCAGCAGATGATCCCACCAACGTATCTCCAAATCCAAACCGTGGAGCTGCTTCCCTGGCTGCCCTTCCTCTGCGATGCGTGGGCTGAAAGCTGTTCAGGGCAGCTATGGCTCCTTGCTGGGAACATTTGTTCAGCTTTGGCTGAAAGGAATCCTGCTGTTTCCACGGTCTCTTGCCAAACTTGCACTGGTGCTGGGCTGTTTGAAGGCAGAGCATCCCTCTCCTGACACAAACAGCGAGACAGTTTGGATCTCCTCGGGTCTCCAGGGCTGTAGCCCATCTCCAACCACACTGAGGAAGCCAAGAGGCATAGGATTTCTTGGGAGGAATTTTTTATTGCAGCTTCCTACAGTGCCTTTCCTAAGCTGTTCATTGTGTTGACTTAATTCACCTTTGGCCTTGCTGAGCTGAAGCCCTGAATGTTTTGGTGTCAGGGATCCCTAGTCAGTCACAAGGGCAGTGATCTGCCTGCTGCAAATAGGCTGAGTGACGACTCCTGCGTGTGGCTGCTGATCTCCTCTAATTGCTGCCGCGTCAGCAGCCACATCAGGCTGGCTGAGATGACGGTGGGACACTCTGTAATCCCTGCAAATTCCCCTCTCACCTGAACCCTTTGCGTTCCTTTTTCAGATTTGCCAGCCTTCTGTGAAGAGCTTTCAGAGGATAAAAGCAGCACTGATGGCTTGAAGGTCTCAGAGCTCAGCAAAGGCATCCCCTGCCTGTGACACTGCTGGGAGCTGCCTGTGCTGTGTCTGCTGGCACTCTGTACCCTGGGACCAGATTATGTTCTAGAGGAGAACTGGGAGAGAGGGTTATTCTGGAATACACACTGCTTCCAAACTCCTCTGGCTCCTGCTGAAATGGAAGGGCCTGCCTCGACGCTGTGCCTGAGAACTTGCTACATAAAACACTGCAAACCCCTCGGGATCATTAAAAATCCACCTGAGCCGGGGCACGCCCCTCTCTGCAGGAGCTGCAGTTGCTCTCGTAGGATTGTGAAACAAGAGTGGTCAAAGAGTGTCAGCAAGTGTGCCCTGCCCATCATCCCAGAATATCCAGGCTTCCAGGACGTCAAGGTTTGTATGCCAAAACTCTCTTTGCAATATGTGGTGACTGCTACCTATTCTTCTGCAGGATGAATAGTTCCCTTATGTTCTGGAAAGCTGATGTTTGATATGATAATAAAGTCTGAGCCGTGGTTGGGTGTAGAAAAACTTAACTTGAAAGGCTTTTATTCTGCTACATTTTAAAAGCTGATTATTTTTTTAGGTTGATTTTGTTTTTTGAACCATTTCTAAAAGTTTGAGTTAGGAAGACGGCTTTGGTCAGGTTTAAGTGTTCAATTACCTAACTTATTCCAAAAGTACAACCACTCTAGGCAGGGACATCAGATTTGCTGGGTCTCCTCCAGAATGAAGTGTGATGGAATAGTGGGAGATCAAAACCTTGATTGCTTTTCAGTTTACATGGCATGTCCAACCCACTATTTCTCATTTGAGCTCAATGTTGTTCATTCATTACAAGCAGGCAGCGTGCCAGGGGCTGATGATGGAGTGCCCAACTGAGACATTGCTGGGCTCTCAAACCAGATTTGTGGCTGGACCCTTAGTGAGGATCTAGACTTAATTAGAGATTGTCAAAAACTGCATGAGTGATGGCTTTTTTTCTATACCAAAGGCAGTGTCAGGCATAATAAATGATTGCAAAATGTTCCACGACCCCGCTGTGGCTGTCATCTACATACAGTATAGTCTTTCTTTTTATTGATTAGAAACAGTAATATAATATAAAACAGTTCTTCTCTCAAGCCAGACTGCTAAGGTTTTCAGAGAAAAAGCTGTGGTCTGGCCTAACTTGCTGTACAGAAACCAGCTGTTGCTCCTGGTAGCTTGAGACAGGCCAGGGTGTCTTGGAGTACCTGTGAGAAAGGTGGAAATGGCAGAGCAGGGACTTGGAAAACCCAGAGGACATTAAACTGCGGAAAGGCAACCTTTTACATGGTGAGTTTCTGCCACAATTTTATCTCCCAGTCAATAAAAGGACTCATCACACGGATGTTCCTCCAAAATCAACCTAAAGACGCCCAAGTGTTTCAATGGGGGCTGGACCAGGTCTTTCTTTGCTATTTAAATAGAGTATTAATTTGGCTGGTTAGAAAGGAGAGAGGCATGGGAAAGGAGGAGAACAAATTATGCATATTGATGATGATGATGATAATAATAAAAATAAACTTCATAGTTTTAAGATGTAGAAATATGCTGAATGTGAAAATTGCAATTCTTGTAAAAATACACTGAGTTCAGCAGTTACCTGGGATTAAAGAAAGGGGAGATCAGGGGGGGAAATGAATCTCTTAGAAGTAGGATCAGATTTTGCCTTGGGAAACAGCAGCTACAAGCTAATGGGATTTGAAAAATATAAACCTGAAGTTCTGTTAATATAGAAAAGTGAGAAATTGTTTCCAAAAGTTAGATTTTCACAGAGGCAACAGAAAATTGTGGCAGTACATCACAGTCAGCTGGAGGTAAAAATGCTCAGCATTAACCTCAGCCCACTGGACTTCTGTTCCAGAGAGGGATTGGTACCAAACTGCTTGGTCTTCAGGCAGTTTGGATTAAGAATCTCAAACACTGTCTAACAGCTGTTTATTGTATGGAACCTTATACCTTAGATCCTATTTCTATTTAAGCCAACACATTTTAATTCAGATTTCCTTCTTCCTTCTGCCCCCAATCCTGCCTCTCCTTCCCCCTCTCTTTCAAACAGTTATCAAAAAGTTATTTGGGAAATCCTGCCTTCAACCAAATTTTCCAGGGTCTGGAAAGAGGGAAGAGCTCCTCACCACTGCCCCACAATTTCCCAAGGAGAGGTTCATTATCCCGCTGCCCGGGGAGCTCCACAGGAGCCTGCTTGAGAGGCCACCAGCCCGCCAGCCCTGGCTTCCAGGACAAACCTTTGCAGGAGTATTTCAACGAGAGGCTGGTGGAGCTGGGGAGCTACGAGAGCCCGAGGTGCAGCAGCAGGAGGGCCAAGGGCTTTGCAGAGAAGAGCCAGAGCCCGTTGCTGGCCCGCAGAGGGGCCCGGCGCAGGAGCAGCTGCAGCGCCCTGCTGCTGATGGGCCGTGGCACCGAGGGGCAGCAGCCCTGCAGCCCAGCAAACCTGCACAGGATCGAGTGCAAGGGTCAGGAGGAAATCCAGAACGTCCTAAGGCTCTACACTGGTGACTTGCACCTTTTGACAATGCACATCTCTGCTCCTCTGGAAGTATTCGTGCAAAAGAAGTGATACTGGAGCTCGGTACAGATTTTCGTGCAGTGCTAGGACCCAGGAGGAGTTGTCCCTGTTCAGCCCCATCCTGGTTTTAGCTCATGTATGTCAGTCCCCTCTGATTCAGAAAGGTGCTTCGTTTGGGATTGTTCTTGATTAACATTGCATATAATTGTTTTCAATTATTTCCTGGAAAGAATCAGCATGATTGAGCCATAGGTGCAGCCTATAGCAGTGTTCTAAATATGTGCATGTATTACTAGAATATTTAAGTTGCCTTCAAAAAAGGTGATTAATGTCAGAGGAGTAGCTTGTTTCCTGCTGTGCAGTTTGTGTTAATTATTCTGAAGAAAGACTGTTGTATTCTGCCTCGTTATTTTGCTTGTTTTAACGCTCCTGCTTTTGTCATGTCACTGTGGCCCAACTAATTTATGTTCTTACTGTGACTTGTTTCTGACACAGATACAAATAGTTGATGAGAAATTACTGATTTTCAATCATTGCCACATCTAATCACCAAATGGATCACTGCAAGAGTCTGATGCATGAGGAAGCAAACACAGACATATGATCTACTTTAAAATATGATCAGCCATTATGGTTTTATCTGCAGACTCCAAACCCCTTGATTCAAAAACCCCCACAAGGGCAAAAAGGAAAAAAATGCTGGATTTAAATTAGAATGGTGGAATTAAGTATGAAAGAGCTTAAGTTCCTTCCCTCTTTCCTACTGTAAATACAAGAACCACATAGTGAATTCCTAATGTAATCTGAACTTCAAATTGTTTATTGTATTTTAATGTTTATCGTGGTCATGTAAGTATAAAATGTCAGCTGCAGCTGGATCTTTTTACTATGGGAAATGTCAATGTTTAATTCCACAGTGAATATCAGACCCAAAATGAGGCAATGATTTTCAGCTTCCAGAAAGATCTATTACTGCCTGTGGTGTCATCAGCAATAAATTCCTCACTATAGTTGTGGCTTGAACTGATGTTTCTCTCTGCTTTCAGGGTTGTTTTAATGTGAGTTAACAAGAAATCCATGCCCCTGGCTACACCTAATCCCTTCCAGTGCTGACTCCTCCCTATCACTTTTCCCTCCTTTTTCCTCCCATTTCTTCAGCCCTGGTGAAACTTGCCCCAACGTGTGTCTTGTCCCTTCTGCAGGTCACATTTTCCTTCTTCCCAACACCTATTTGCAGAAACATTTCTTCTGCATTGCCTCCTCAGCTCTTGGGCCTCATATTTATGTTTTTCAGACTTTGAAAATAGGAGGAAAGAGGAGGGCACATTAAGGAACTTTTCACAAACCTCTGCCACTTCCCTTAGGAAACAACCAAGAATTTCCCCCCAAAAAAGGGAAGGAAAATATATATGACTCATTCCACATCCTTTTCCCCATGGATCAAGAAAATCTAAGGGAACTGAGATAGGATACTGAGATCTCTCAGTCCTTTGTGTGTGGGAGAAAGCACTAAATATTTAGGCCAAATAAATTTTTCTGAATTCCCATTTGCCTTCCTACTGAAAATGGAGGGAACAGCCATTTAGGTGAGATTTTTCCCTGCAGGAAAATATTTTTATTTTTTTATTTTTAAGATTTAAATGAAAGCCTGAAACTCATAATGTATTGAAACTCATAATGTATAACTCATAATGCCATTGAAGGGATGCATCTGGTTTTCATTGTGAGTTTGCCAGAGGTTAGTTTCTCCTCTAGGAGTGAATGCATAATAATAACATGGCATTATGTGAGGGCATAATAATAACAGTGCATGAGGGGAAAGGAACAGTATTAATGGGACACAGACAACCTTAATTCTTTCATTTCTTAAACATGTGGCTTTGCACACTTGAATGTGTCCTTTTGAAGTCTGGTTTTGCAAGTCATTTCCGATCTACAAGCTTTTCAGAAAAGGGAAACTGCCTGCCTTTTTGCTCCTGATATTTTAATGACTGTCACACTGCAATAACCTCAGATTAGCAGGTCTGGAGCATCCTGAGCCTCTCTGCAGACCTCTGCCATTTAAATTAACAGAGGTTTGTGGAGACTTACACTGTTACGGTGTGACTGACATTTGCTGACAGCAAAGGAAAACAAAGCTTCCTTAGGAAAAAAAAATTAGCAGCAATAAACAGTAATTATAAATAAACCAAAAAAAGAAGTATTTTCTTCTCTGAAAGAGTGCTGAGGCATTGGAATGGTTTGCCCAGGGAGGGTGGTGGAGTCCCTGGAACTGTTCCAGAAATGACTCAAAGCTATGGTTTAGTGGAAAAGGTGGTGTTCGGTCAAACGCTTGACCTGGTGATTTTGGAAGTCTTTTCCAACCTTAATGATTCTATGGTTCTATGGTGATTTACCCAAGCATCTGTAAACGGGCTATTCATGCTGCTCAGCCTCTGGGCAGTTCCTCTTCTCCACTCAAGACAATTCAGAGCATCAGTTTTTAACAGCCCATATTTAAATTTTATTTTTTACTTTTACTGAATGCCAAATGTGAAATAGAATTTCAAAACCCCAAAAAGCAGACTCTGACTTGGCAGAAACTTGTAGTGTTTCCTCCCCCAGAAGGACCCCATAGACCTGAAAATTCACAGTCAGGCCCATTTATGGAATTTTTCATGTGTAAAGCACCCTGAGGAATTAAAAAAGTTGATGTGCCTTTTAAATTGGATTTCCTTCAAAATAGTGTCATGACTTTCCTCTGAGAAGCTGTGCATCCCATGTCAGAGATAGTGGAAAAGTCTAAAAAGATTAGATCTCCCAGGAGGGAACATATCTAGATGTTGCTGCACAGAAAAGACATGAAGTTACAGAGAGAAAAAAAAACAAACCAACAGCAAAACACCAAGAGCTGTTAAGAGAAGAAATAAAATTTCATCTCACAGCCTCTCAGATTGTTAAAACCTTGTGGAAAAATGGCTTGTGTTTGTTTGGAAAGTGATAATATGCATGACCTGAATTTATATAGTCTATTACCTTGGGTTTTACTGAGTTTAGCTGTTGGATGTAGCTGCTTCTTTCATGCAGATAATCTGTTTTCTCAATGTTCTTTCGGGAAACTTGATGCAGACACTGCTTGCCATTAGTAGTCCCATAAAAATATTCTTTATGCCTCTTCGAAAAATTCTTCTTTCTCCTCTTAAAGAAAAAGCAGTGCATCATCACTTTCCTGCTGGTGATTCTGCAGCCACTCTTTATCTCTGTTTTAGATCTACCTGTGTGGAACCCTGAACAGCACCCTTGGTTGGTTGTTGTTTTCCTTCTGGAAACATATTCTCTCTGTCTGACTGGAGCTTAGGCAAAGCAGGGCCCCATAAATCAGGCAGTGCTCACTTCACTGAAAAGCAGAGCTCTTGCCTTGTGAAGCCCTGCTGTGATTCTGTCACCCTCTCCCTGAACTCACCCCAAATTTTGTTGGCTGGGGTTGCAGAGGGAGGCTGGGGAGGGAAGGAGGTCTCAGGGGAAAGACAACCTGATTCCCCTGAATTCTGAGAACCAGAACCTGCACAAAGTGAGGCACAACCTCAGGTTGGTTCCCTCAACCTCTGGGAAGATGTGGTGGGACAGAAAACACAAACCACATGAAGCCACATCCAGGAAGAGATGGGCTGCACCCCACTCTCACTGCAACTGTCTTCAGGATCCAAAGGAGCTGAGGAATCTCTGATTTGGTGCCTCATTAAAGCAAAACATATAGTTTTCGTGTATTTAAATTAAGGAATTTATTAAAAAAAAAAAAGGCCAAAAACCCCAATCAAAACAGTGGTTTGATCTAAATACAGCAGCACTGTGACATTACTAGGACATTATGTACGAAGAATCCAAGCAGCCATAGAACACAGAAGCCTTTATCTTCAGTAACAATCCCAAAATGAAACTAGCTTCATCAAACAATGTTTAAGATCTCCCTGGAAAGAGAAACAAAACCAAACAGACCCTCCCCACCCCTAACCCTCTGGATATTAGAATGACTTTTTTTTGTACAATATCAACAGGTACTAGCTCTTCTAATTGAGAACACTTGCTTTAATTTATTACAAAAATGATCTCTTGACTCAGTTATGAAAGACAACTTTTAACACTGCTTTAGAAGTGTCTGCTCCTCTTATAGACTACAGTATTAGAAGTGCTTAAAAACATTTACTCCTGGATATGCTCTTGAAATTCAATCAGAAGGATATTCTGTGTGTGTTTATATACCAAATATGATTTTAATTTTTAAAGCAGGTGAAAAGACTAACCCTAATATGAAACTGGAATTTTACAATTTAATTATTAGTCAGATATGGGCAACCACGTGATAATTCATGAACTCTTTAGGTCTATCTACATTGCTCAGAAACACAAAATAAAGTTTTTACAGCTTTCAGCTTCAAAAGGCTAAAATGCTCAGTCTTTTAGAAGAGTGTCCAGTGTTTGAAAGAAATGCAATTAAGGGAGACCACATCCAATACACATGAAACAACTCGTTTGAGCTTGCTAACTAACATACCTAACAGCTGCATGTGGGGTGATGAGAAAGGAAAACACATTTGCCATCCAACCACTTCCTGAGATGTTTCTTCTCTGGGAGTGAATCTTCTCTACAGGACTGCTCCAGAAAACCTGGAGCTCCCCTTTGGAGCCCACTGACCCCAGGTCTGTTGCCTGTTTTGCTTCCAGACCCAGTCTGCCACAGATCCATCTTTGGGACTTCACACAGCACCCCACTCAGTGGGTACCTAGGGAATCCTTTGCAGGCTTGGCCAAAAGAGTTGAACCAATGAATGTATTTCGTTCCCTTCATCATAACTACTTATCTCCATTCTAAAAGCAGAGGAAGTGTTTTCATGTCAATGCCACAATTATTGGCCAGCTCTTCAGCAAGAAATGAATACTTAATTAAACATTTGCACTGTCACCTCTTTGTCTGCTGGAGATGTCTTACAGAAGTGCAGTTTGTTCTGTTTCAGTATCTCTAAGGAACTAAGACAAACCAAAATTAAAAAGAGTCCTAATTTAGGAGAGTCGTCTCACTAGTCATGTAAATAAAGAGTAGCTATACTAAACCTATTTCATTTAAATAATAATACAAAGAGTTGATACTGATCTGGTATATGCACAGACTCCAAAGTGCTTTCCATTGACAGACAGAGAGCATCCCTCCATGCTTGGGAATGGGAAAACAAAATTGCACAGAGGTTTGCCCAGGGCAGTGAAGAAAAACACAGTCAGAATAGGAATACAAACCATCACTCCTGGCTCCAGTACATAAAGCAAGGAGAATACATATGTGCCAGTAGTAATATTCATGTTAATGAATAGGCAGCAATCTGTTTTAAATTGTTTCTTTCATAAAGCCCATTTGTCAGTACACCAGCTTAGCTGATCCAACTGCAGCAGATTGTATTTGTATTATCACAGAGACATTTGGGGGAGGTCAGCCCATAATACTGTAGCAAATTGTTGGCTTTCACCTTCTTTGATGAAATTTTTTATTTTCCCTAAAGGAAATAATTAAAAAATTCTCTGAACCAATTTCTTGATCTTATTGGTTTTTGCATTTAAGGAAAGACAATTATTACTAGCCAGCACTCCAATATTATTTAGTATAAAAGGAAGTGTGTCCTGCCCAAAAGAGAAGAGATGTTTTAAACTGATGCAGACTTTCTCTTAACTTTAGCATGAGGGTGTTAGTAATAATTCTCCTTATGCTAAATATTTAGCAGTATTTTAAGTTAAAGGTTATATTTGTGAAAGGCTTGAGATAGCTCTGGAATCTCCTGATTTCCATGGAGCCACTGAACAGACTGATTCCTCCAAAGTTCACTGGCAAATGAACCTCCCTGCATCCTGAGACAGCCTGGGACTATCCTTGGGCAGGAGAGCCTTTAAGTCTGGACTTCCAGAGCTCCTGCAGGCTTCCACATGATGGAAGCTGGTCCACATGCCAAGAGACAGAAAGGATGTTCCTCCAAGGAAAAATCCAGTCTTTCCAAAGATTGCATGGGAAATGCCTGATGAATGATCTCCTCTGCACTGAATAACTTAAGTGAATATGACAAATATTAACTGAACAAAACAGGGATCACAACTAATTGTGGAAAACAATTGTGGAAAACAATGATCACAACTAATTGTGGAGCAGGGGTGAAAATAGCCACGTCTTGTTCACAATGGAGCCAGTTCCAGTTCCTGCAGCCACCTGTTCCACGGAGCTTGATGAGCAGCAGCAGCTGTGCTGCAGGGTTGTGAATTTATTGCTTTTCCAGAAAAGCCTGTGCAGGGAGCTGCTGGCTGAGGCTGGCACACACACCTGGGTGATGCTGTCCATGCAGGCTGGGGGGATTGCCTCATCCCACTGTCCCCTCTGACCCTCAGAAGGACAATGCTGTCTCTGAACCACGGGCCAGACCCTCGTGTGTGCAATTCCCAGGTCACTGAAGAAACTCTGGCCAACACATGATGACCCCAAGGAAGAATGTGCAGCTTGGTACCAGCTGCCCCTGCACCCTGGCTGAAGAGCCACACACCATGGGGCTTCACACACTGCCCTCCAGAGCTCAGAGCTTGTGTGTCTTCCTCATCCTGCCTGTGGTTTTACCACTAATGCAGGTTGGTTTCCTGATGGTTTTTTTCAGCTGAGGCATGGCCACTGAAAAATATCAACTAGATTTGAAGTGTGAGCAAAGATCTCAAGCTGGATCCTGAGGTTTGGGTGAACGACCTTAAAAATCAAGTGTCTTCAAATCAGGTGCTTTTACTGGGTCAGCCAAGTTTGATTCCTACTGCTGATGGCACTCTCAGCCATGGTTTCTGGGGTGACTGCAAATTGAGGTGGTATCAAGCTGTGTTTATGGAGAGCTGTTATGTCTCTGAACTGGCAGGAACCAGGAGTCCCTAATCAGCAGGGCCAGGTGAACGCTGCAATATTGAATTCTGCAGCTCCCTAACACTTTGATCTGCACTACCTGTTTGCTTTGATTATCTTCACACCTTTCCGAGCTTCACAAGCAGGTTTTTGTTCAGAAACAACATCTGAGTCATGGCCACACTTGTGAAAAACCTCTTTTTAGATAATCCACGTCAAGAGTGCACATCTAAGAGTTCGTTATTTTTTTTTCCTTCATTATTCCTTCGTTTAAAAAAAGCCTCTCATCCAACAGTGGGAAAAAAAACGCTACAAGACTCAAGTGAACCTTGAGACATTGTAGAAAATGAATAGCAAACACCTGACTCATGAAAGTCTGTCAACTAATTAGTGTTCATCAGACTACTCAATAAAGATTTAAAAATAAAAGACATGCTTGCATAATTCAGGATCAGATTGCAAAAGATTTCTGATTCTTAAAAAGAGCTAAGTTTGCTCATCTGTCTATTTAAAACAAGCAACCAGATCTGAGCATATACATTTTTGGAAAGAATTTGGATGGTAACTGAAGAGGAGATAAAGAAAATGAACCACTCCTTTCTACTCCTTTGTTATGTGCAAACCCATCTCAAAATTCACCTGGAATCAAATTAAAAATCTCATTGCAAATGCTCTCCAAGGTTGTATGACAAAATTGTAAGTTTTTTTTTCAGAGTTCCTAGTGGTTTTTAAATTTGTGTCCATGGAGCCAATGGCCAAAAGCCTGTGGAAGCCTGGCTGTGCCGGGCATTGCCTTGACAGGGATTCAGCCCTGAGTTCTGGGCCCAAATTGCACCTGCTCACACAAGGGAAGTGCAAGAACTGTGCTCCTACTCCAGCTTTGAGTAAAGAGTATGGGGAACCAACACACTCTACAGAACACTTTGGGCTGCAGAGATCCTGCCTGCAGTTGGGGGCACAAAGGTTTTCCAACTCCTGTGGAAGTAACCACATTTTTGATCTAGTGTTCTTAAAAAGACTAGTGAAATACTTGAAAAGAGCATGATTCTGGTGCCTGAGGTACTGCTACTGATCCTGCCTGATCCTGCTCATCCTAGTGGGGACAGAGTTTTTGCCAATGGTTAAAGGATCCTGGACAAAAATGATGGAGCTGGAAGTGGGAGTTATTATTTCATACTGGCATTTTATTCAGTGGAGGACCTAATTGAGGTGATGTGTCAGGGGGTGTTTGCATGACACATGGAAGTATTTTAAGTGCAGGCACAGCCTGTAGGTTCTGCTACTGCCCAAAAGCAGCTCAGATCCCACTCAGAACCTCTACAAAGCTGTCACAAATCTCATGGCTGGCACAAGCCAGACTGCTGAACTTCTCTCCTGCTGCCTCTTTAATATGGGCAGCTGTGGAAAGACCTTGGGCTTTTGACTGCAGCATGGAGAAAACTTTTGAGTTTGCTCTCATTTCAGCAGGAGCAGGTTTGAAGTCCTAGAAAAATAAATGGACATTTGCTTTTCTGGTCACCCCTCCCTCAGCTTTGTTCTATCTCTTGTTAGAAACAGCACAAACACTAGTGAAGGAAAACAGTTTGAAACAGGGCTCCCTCTCTAACTAAAAAGCCTTTGATGGAATAACAACATAAGTGCAAATCTCAGCTGTGCTGGTCCCAAGACACCACAAACCTTCAGTATAGCAAGTAGCATTCCTGAATGCATCAAAATCCTGTCTTTTAGCATTTAATGCGAGACATTACAAACTAATGAAGAGGAGAAAGGTATGCAGTGTTGCTGTAAACCAAATATACAGATGTAAAATAATTAAGAATAAACTGTTCCATAAAAATGCATGTCAATAAACCCCCATATGATAAAGTGATTTATGAAGAATTTTCTAGAATTGCTAAAAAGAATGATTTCTCGTTTGAGGCTCTGGAAGTCTTGAGTCACATTTTGTTTCTTTTAAAAAAATGTTTTAAAACACATGGCTTTACAGCTGCTGCTTGGAAAATATACACCTCCAAAGTCTGACTTTCATTTAAATACAAATGTACAAAATGTAAACTGAGACAATAGAGAAATTTACAAAACTTTTCTTTAAAAATAATAAAGACAAAATTCAGTTCTAGTATGATGCTATTTAAATACGTGCAAGTAGTCATGTTCATTGAATTTCTATTGCAATGTTCTAAAGAGACAAATTTGATTCACACAGTCTTGAGTGCCACCTCCAAAAACAGACCTGAGTGGAAATTTCTTCTTAAAATGTGAGGCTCCACTGGAAGGAATGGATAGAAAATCTCCATTTTGGGAGATCCAGATTTTCTTTTTTTCACTCAATGGTGGAGGCTCTCTCATCCACAGAAGCTCCAGAGATTATAGTGGAAGGATGCAACATGTTGTTTCATAGGACTGAGTTGGAACTAGCTGCTTCCAGTGGAGTTTGAACTTACGTGATTTGAATTTATGTGATGATTTAAACTGGCCTTTGAATTTGGAGAACTCTTTGAATTGTTCTGATGCTGTAGGAAGAGGAAGAAAATGACAATTTAATTTCCATAATTTGCCACGGTTTTATTTTTAATCCAACATTGTTCATTTTATGGTACTGACTGGACTGCAAGATTCTTGTTTGAAGATCTTCAGATGCAAAATATTCTCAACTTTCTTACCTGTAGTCTGTCTAGGTCAGCAGAACCATGGCAGTTCTTGAGGAATGCAGCAAAGAAGACTCACTCGAGCTCCAGGAGCCAAATCAATTCACTGCAAAATGTCAGTATCTGCTAAATCTGACTAATACAGAGGACACCTGCCAATGCTCAGGCATGGCTTTAACCCTACAGAAACAGACCAGCCTGAGAATGTTACTGACATTTGCAAGTGGTGCCATGGTGCCTCATGAAAGCTGCACATCACATTTTATCCAGGTTGCTCTCTTCTTTATTGTCTTGGTTTCCTGCCATGACTACCTCCCTCAAAATGTGCATTTTCCTTTTTTTTTTATTTTTTATTTTTTTTAAACACATAAACCAAGGATTTTCACAAGGAAAAAAACCATAGAACAGTTTCAAAAGGAACAGTTGAAAGAACAATTTCATCACACCACTGAGAAATAGGTTGGGTAAGAAGTTTTCAACTGTTGGAGACAAAACCCATGAGCAACACTGGAACTGCTGGTGGCAAAAAAAAAAATCACCCAAGTTAGAAGAAAAACTTGGGATATGGAGGTAAATGTGAGAGCCAGCCCTCTCTAAGATGCACTGCCTTTCTCCTAGCAGAAATATCACCAGAACAGGGCTGTGAAAACAGGCATCTACAGGAGTTTCCTGGTCTTAGTCATTAAAGATCTCACCTGTCGCTTAAATATTCTCTGTAGCAATCCTTTCTTGGGTGGCTCTGGGGGGTAGCTTTTGTTTAGGTCTGGTGAAATAGTACCATTTGGTCCAAATACATTCAGCTCCTTGAAGCACTCTGTTTCTATCATCTAGTGGAATATAGTGAGAGAAAAAAAAAAAAAAAGGAATTATTCATCTGCGCTAAATAAATTCCAGTAGGGCTAAGTTCTTCAAAGTCAGCAGTGTGTGAGGAGAGTTAACAGTTGGATTCCTGCTGGTGTCTGTAGAGGGCAAATAAAGTGTATGAAAAACAGAGGCTGAGTCTGCTCTGCGTGTTTGCACATCAGACTTGTCAGAAGCTGCCCCACAAGACTTTTTGTTCTTTCCTTCAGCATTGCAGAAAACATCAGGCAAAGACAGGCACACTTACAAAATCCCAGCTATTAGCAGCTCTCTGCCCAAGTGGATCTTCTGTTTGATGCAGAGCTGGATTCTGAAATCCATTGTTGGCTGTGTTTTGATATCAAACAGAAACAAAGACCCAGACATGGAAATGCTAGAGGAGTTCAGGGTCCAGAGTTAACTGTTGCAGCTGGGACTGGCTGCAGACAATGGGTGAGAGCAGGGTGACCAGTAGAGGATCCTTCTGTTAAGGATTTCCAACTGCACACAGAAGGTGCTGAGAGCTGTCGAAACACCTCTGCAGAAATCCAGGAGGAGGAAGTACAGTAGGACTCTTGCCAATTTACACAAATACACAGAGCCAACAGATACAGTCACCTGAACCTGACATCTGTGCTACATTACAGATCTTGAAAGAGGCCATTTGTAACTCATGAAAGCATTAGAGTCTGGCAAGTTATCCAGTAGCTATATATTACTGGAAACATAGAGCTCCTCTAAAACCATCTGCGTTACGGGGTTTATTGCAGCAATTCTGCTATGATACATCCTTACCTCATTTTGCCATGGAATAGACACTGATCCTGTGGAAAACTTGGAATAGAAATCATCATCTGTTTGGTCCAGGTTAACTCCTTTCACTGTGGAGAATTGCTCAATGTCTAGCACGTCCTTGCAGTACACTGCTCTGGGCTATGTCAGCATAAAAAAAAGAAGGAGAAATGACAAGAGGAAAAATATTTCTGAGTTGGACCATGTGCTTTCATTCACAGATTCAGTCAAGTGAGAATGTCTAACAAGTGTGTGTCTGCATCCTCCTTCTCCAGACTTGCTCTGCCCGCATGTTTATCATCAAAGGCTGACTTCACCTTAAACGCATTAAGCTTCCTATTCTGAAGTCCTCAAAGCATCAGTCAAAGTGGGTTTAAGTCATCCATGTACCATCTGGTTAAGAGGTGAGAGGAAAAGGACAGAAGGAGCCAGAAAAGAAAAATGGAATCCTTCAGTGGTCTTTTCATTTATAGAGGGAACAACAGAAAACCAGAATGTTTAAGAGTGGCACTCTGGAGAGAGCTCTGAAAACAGGCCTCAGATATAAGTGCCCTCCTGCCCAGATAGCTGTGGAGTTCGCAGCTTGAAAGTTTAAAGGAATGTATCCTAATTGCTAAAGAAAACAGAGGAGCTTTGGCATTTTTCCATTGTTTTTATTAATAGCTCAGCTGCTGGAAGCTGCCCAGAATTACCTCTATTAACTCTTTTAACTTGGCTGCATTTCTTCAAAGAAACAGTCAAATGGCTTTGCCTTTTTGAACTACCTAATTTTCTGGGATGACAGAGACAAAACTCTTTGCAGTGACGCGACTTTCAGCTCATATTCCAGCAGCCAGCCCCAGGGAGCAGAAAGAGTCATCAGTGGCTACCTATCACAGGCAGTGTGCATGCCCAGAGATTTCCCATCAACAGCACAGCCACCCTTTGGTGTGCAGGGATAACTGAGGGGTGGCCTGTGGGACCAGCCTGACCTGCTGAACCCCAGCAAGTGTGGAATCCTCCTGTCTATCTGTGGTGCCAGCACTGCACAGCCCAGGGGTCCAACTGTACTTCATTTATCTAGTTCTGAGCACTGTGACCAAACAAACTGACCTAATTCCTGACAGAAGTCCTATTTGCTGAAGGCTGTATCCCTCTGCATTCCTGGCAGCTGCAATCCACAACATTTTTGTGGAGATGGAGTACCACAGAAGAGGCTGGAGAGACATGGTTTAGATAACAACCTCTGCCACTGGCTATGTAGCTTTGGGTGATTCAGCTGACTTCAGTAAAGACTGGGAGATCTACAGATAAAGTGCCAAATAAATTAAATTAGGGGCAGCTCTTGAGCTCCCAATAAATAGCCATAAAAATTTATGTGCCTTTGCTTTTGCAAATATGTGTCTAAGAATTGCCTTCTAGGCCTTATGTGCCACAGTTTTTACGCACTCTGGTGGATCCCAAATTTGAGCCCAGAATTTTATAATTTTCTACATCAGAAAGAAATAGTAGCTTGTCTCTTATTTCTTCTCACTAAAGCAGGTTGTAACATCACGGGCTAATTGGCAGGAATAACTAGGCCACAGAGTAAAATGTAAAGCAAAACCAGAGCAACTAAAGTAAACTTTTGTAGTGTTCAAACCACTTTGGTTTGGTTGAGCTTGCAGCAACGGGAATGGGAGCTGCCAAGATGTTACTTTCCTTAATATGTTAAAATGGCAGTGTTTACTTAGAACCGTATGGGGACTTTAAGGATAGAAGCTCCAGCCAGAAAGAGAGCCCT
The DNA here is from genome assembly GCA_013400175.1 of Phainopepla nitens. Lineage (NCBI taxonomy): Eukaryota > Metazoa > Chordata > Aves > Passeriformes > Bombycillidae > Phainopepla > Phainopepla nitens. The sequence continues at coordinate 1,189,488 of VXBQ01003389.1, forward strand.
GCAGGAGGGAAATAATCAGATAACTCTGCGCACTGGGCTAGAAACCGATACCACAAAAGGGTGGAAGAAGTTTTGTTGTTGCCAATGCAACCAAGACTTCCAGTATGTGTGAGCCTGGTGTGTAAATCTGAGAAAGGACTCAGTGTTGGGTTCCATGCCCCATGAGCACCAAAAAGCTCCAAATGCTCTCTCAGGTCCAAATCACCTTCTCTGCTCGAGGTGACACTTGACAGCTGAGCCTGGCTCAGACTCTCTGTAGCAAACTACTGCTCTCATGATGATCCAGTTCCACAAAGCTCTGGACTTTGTATTTCTGGTTTCACCTCTACAAACCTGTATGCACACAGGTGGCTTTCACTGCTGATTGTCCCAAGCACCACCTGGTTCTGAGCACACTTATTTTCACAGTAATACCGTGGATAAGAGAATACAAATGTTCCCAGTGCCTCCAGTGTTGTACAGGAAGGCTGTGGCAAAAGAAGTGGGAGTGGATCAAACCCCAGATTACCAGCCTGCATCCACATGCCCACAGAGCCCTCTCTGCTCTTCCTCCCAGCCTCCCATTCCAGCTCTGCCACTTCTGACGCCTCCCTGGGGCAGCTACCCATGCAGAGAGCGATGACAGCCCTGAGAGAGAGAAGCTATTTTAGAAACAAACCTCTTAAAGGAGGCCACTGGGGGTTCCTGCTATCATACTTACATCAGGCACAAAGGGAGGATCCAGCATTCCTGCTTCTAACCGCTTGAAATTCATGCTCTTGAAAAAGGGGTGTCTCTTCACTTCTGCTGCACCTTCCCCTTGACATCCCAGCCGCTGCTTCACGTCTTTGGTGAGGAGCTGAAACGTGCCAACAGGAATGGTGAGGGTATCAGGAAAACAAGAGGTCCACAAAGATATTTTTATCTTCACTTGTTTTTGAACATGCCCATAGGGAAGTACAGAGGGGAGTTGCAACTGCTGTTGCTTAAAAGCTGAAGTTAAATGGATTAGGACTGCACTGTTCTACATGCTGGCAAAATCCTCACAAAACCAGCTGCTGTAAAGTATTTACAGTCAGAACAGAGACCATTGCTTTGGCCTGCTTTCAGTGAATACTTTCAAAAGGAGGTCTGACATACCCTAGTAACATATAAGCACATTCGTAAGTTTCATGTGCTTTGTCTCAGTTCTTTTGTTTTTGTTTTTTATATTTGTAGGAATGATTTTCCCTCAGAAGAATAGGTGATTAGGAAAAACCAAAAATACCAGATTGTATTCTCCTCACCCATTGCACTACATTCCAGTGCATCACAGGACATGTTGAACCAACCCTTTACAGTCATGGGCTTATCTCTGCTGAACTCAAGGGGAGTTCCATCCACGGAGCCAGTGCTCAGTAATTATTCTCAGTTCTGCCTTGTTTGTTTTCAGAGTAAGGCAGTGCACAACCTCTACATGCTACAGCAAGTCCTGCCTGTTTCCTGGGTACCCATAGTGGAGCAATGCCCACCAACTGAGCTCAGCATCTCTGGGCTATTGGATAAGCAAATCCATGAACAAAACCACCGTGATATTTACAGGGGAGACTCCACAGCACCTTCCAGTGCAAGAGAGCTGGAGAGGGACCTTGGATAAGGGCATGTCACAAACAGACAAGGGGGAATCGCTTTAAACTGAAGGACGGCAGGTTTAGATGGGATATTAGGAAGAAATTCTTCCCTGAGGGTTGATGGGACCCTGGCACAGGTTGCCCAGAGAAGCTGTGGCTGCCCCATCCCTGGCGGTGCCCAACTCCAGGTTAAACAGGTCCTGCAGCACCCTGGTCCAGTGGAAGGTGTCCCTGCCCATGGTAAGGGTTAGACCGGACGGTGTTTAAGATCCCTTCGGCACAAGCCCTCCTGCGATTCCATCAGCGATCGTGAGCCGCTCGGGCGGAGCCGCCGGGAGGCAGCAGAGGCAAGGGCAGCGCGGCGGGGCCGGCGGCGACCGCTGCCCGGGGAAGGGGCCGGGGGCTCTTCCCAGGCACAGGGCATGGCAGGGCTCCCGCCGCTGCCCCCGCCGCTGCCCCCGCCTTTGCTGGCCCGCAGCCGGGCCGGGAAGCAGCGCTCGGCCCTGCCCGGGTGGGATGTGCGCGGTAATGGCACCGCAAGCATCAGCAGAGCCCGCGGGGGGCTCGGCACCGGGCAGGGGCTGGGTCGGGTTCTCTGAGCCCGGCCCGGCTGCGGGCCCGCGGGAGCACCCCCGGGAGAGCCCCCGGCACTGCGGGTGATAGGATGCAAACACCTTTGGGAAGGCTGGGGAGGAGTCCTGTGTTCTCGGGTTCTCCCGGCAGGAGCAGGACCGGGAGCCAGGCAGGCTCCCCGCCGGAGGAAGGCTGCCTGGAGACGCTGCTTGTGTGCCCAGCTCAGGGCTTGTGTGCCCAGCTCAGGGTTCTTGTGCCCCAGCACCTTCTGCCTGGGCTCCTGCCTAAGCCACCGAGGCAGCAGCCCAGCTCAGCTACCTCATCTCACCGAGGGGAAAACTGGAAATTGTTTGTTGCTAATGTCACGTTGTGCTCTTTCCTCTGGTGCCTGGCTAGAGCTGGGGTTTCTTGTCCTTATCAGGGATTTACAGTGTCAGCTCTTTAGGCTTCTCGGAACACTCTGCTACCACTGGGCATTTCTACCATCTGGGCATTGGTGGTTTTCTTATCTGACTTCCAACAGCTACCTCAGTTCTGCTTCTGTGTTGCCAGGAGCCTCCTTTCCAGCCTGAGATGGCAAATGGCTTTGGCAATCTGTGTGCCCCACAGGCAGAGGCCACCCTCCAGCCAGGTCTCAGCAAGCTGCAGTGGCAGCAGCCAACCCAGAAATGGTGGTGAAGGGGTTTGTAGACAGACGAGTTTCCTGCCCAAGTCTTTCTGCCTCAGCAGCAGCAGCAGCAATAGCAGGAGACTGCATGGTTGGAGGAATGGGTTTACAGCCACTGGTGCTGGCCACAGTAGCAACTTTCAGCTTCCAAATTGCAACAGCCCTTTCTTCCCTACACCTTCCTCTGCCTCTGATGCTGTCTAGGTGGTGACATCTGGGCTGACAGATCACAAGTGGCTGATCCATAAATTAAAAAGATTTGAGGAAACATCTGTATGCCTTGCCATTCTCTGAGCAGAGAGATTCACATGATATTGTACCACATCCATCTGGCTCTGCAAAAATCTGTCTCAGAGTACTTCTCTGGACTTTGCTTTCCCTGCTAGAAGGAAAGAGGGATGCTTTGCTTTCAAATAACTGCATTTGACTTTGAATTCTCATGCTCCTGAGACTAGGATTTTTGTTGTGAGGGTTTTTTGTTTGTTTGTTTTTGTTTGGGTTTTGTTCAGGTTTTGTTCTGTTTGGTTTATTTCGCTTTGTTTTGTTTTGTTTTAATCCCAACTGTTTTATGCTCAAGACTTTTTGAAGATGGTCACTTTGGAACTTTCAGTCAGAATTGGGCTTGCTCTATTCTGGTTGGGCAAAGAAATCAAAAGTTCTTTTAATCTTTTTTTCTCATGTCAATAGGACTTTCCTGACAGTTGGAAAGAAGAATCTGAAAGCAGAAAGACCATTTTCAGTACCCCTGGCTCTGATATACTTTTGGAAATGATACCTTGGACCTTTCAGGAACAGCTGAGGAGCAAGTGGTGGTTGGAAGGGATAGATTTGGACTTGCCCAGAGATAGTGCAGACCTCAGCAGTCTCTGCTCTCAGTTTAGCTCTGAAGGGATGAAAAGGGGGTTATTTCCTATCTCTGCAGTCTGGATTCTGGACTAAGAGGGGAGACCAAGCTGATCTGTGAATTTGCCCTTGTCAGGCTGTAAGATGTTTGGAGTGTGCGGTCAGAGAAAAGGGTAGCTGAGGACAGAAAAAGGCTGCCTGGGGATTCCTGGGTTCCTCCATGGCAACAAGGGAGTATTCAGTAACTTCAGATGCAAGAAGGAAGTTTCTGGAGCATGAATGCAGTTGGTTGTGGGTGGCTGGCCACTGCTGGCTGAAAGACACAAAAGAGAACAGGCCACTGGGAATAGGCTGGGACTGAAAGAACACAGAAAGGAGAGGATTCTCCTGCAAAATCCTACTGCAGGGGAGCAGCTGCCAGTCTCTTGAGAGTCCCAGGAGAGTCACAATGGAGAAAAACATAAGAAATAAATGGAATTTGAAAAGCTGTAAATGCAGCCAGCTCTAGAGATGGCAACAGGTGAAACCAGACATCCTTCCTGGCTTTTATTGTGTATACCAAGACATAGCATGGACTAGAATATTTTCCAGAAGGCAGAATCCTTCCCTTCACCAAGGAATAATTAGTCTTTTGCCATTTCCTGCAGCCCCAGAAGCTTTCTGCAATAGTAAACCCGTGCAAGAGCCTGAAATATGCATCCCATTTGGGAATCTGACATGGAAAAGAAAATGCAGATAACAACAGTATGTTATAAGTCATCTCTACACTTTTGTTTAACTCAGCTTCAAAGGGTTTCTTTAATATGAATAGAGAGCAGAACAAAAGCAACTCCATCAGGCTGATGACAAGCCCTCCTGGGACAGCAGTGCAAGGGACCCCATTGAACACAATTTAAATGTAATTCTACAGTAGAGCCTGCAGATAATTCACAGTTTCAAATCTGGAGATGGCCTGGGCCACCCAACCATGAATGAAATTAATGCCAAACAACAGAGCTGTGTGTTTTGGTAAAAAAGGCTACAGCTGACACTGGACATTTAGGGTTTAGTCTACAGAGTTCATGGGCAGAGCATGACTAGAACAGGACTTTCAAAGAGAGTCTTGAGTAGCAGCAGTGAAGTTCCAAGATCTTGATATAAAGAGCTCTCTGATACTTTCATGTCATTCATTTGATCTCCACTGGGGATTCAAATTCTGCAATGTCCGAGACTTTTTTCCATTACTTTGTTTTGCTTCCTTTACAAAAAGAAACAACTGTTGTGAGGATTGCTAAAAAAAGCCAGAAGTCCCCAAAGTGCTATTTTATCTTCATGTGATCAGTCAGTTCATATCCAGATCATACCGTGTAATAAATAATTCCAAGTTCTAAAATGTTAGTTCTAAAATTATAGGAGTAAGGAAAACAAAAAATTGCCACTCATGAAAGGAGACAAGGGGAATGCTAAAACCATTTCCATTGACCCAGCTGATCAAGCAGTTTAAGGAATCACCTAGCTAAAGTTCAGACCTGACACAGAAGTAAACATATTATTTTAAGCAATTTTTAGAGCACAGAAGAGCAATACTATGGTCAATTACTAAATGATAGAAGAGAGATGACAGACCAGTTTTCCTTGGACACTGACAAACTGATAAACTTTAAGGTGTCATAATGTTGATTTCCATGGGATGAAAGCAGCAAGGAGGGATGGCAGCAGGCAGGAGCAGCTGTAGGATGACAGAGCTCCTGATGGTAAGTGAGGAACAGGAAAAATTTGCTTTTTGGGAAAATAGAACCCATTATCTTTTAGTTGGTTGGAGGGCACTTTGAAAAGGGAATGGAGATCAGAAACATGGAACAGCTGAAGCTGGAAGCCACATCTGGACATGGTCTAGTCCAATCCCTCTGCTCCAAGCAGAGTTTCCTGGAGCAGGTTGTTCCAGACCTTGTCCAGTTGGGCTCTGGGTATCGCCAAGTGTGGAGACCACACAGCCTCTCTGGGCAACCTGTTCCACTATTTGGCTACCCTCACCATGGAAAAATGCTTCCTCATGTTCAGAGGGAACTGAACTGCTCCTGTGTCTCAGTTTGTTTCCCTTGCTTCCTGTCCTGTCATGCCAAGAGTTTGGCTCTGTCTTCTCTACACCCTCCCATCAGAGATCCCTTGTGCAGGGTAACATGGGAGCTGCAGGGATAAAAGGCATCAGGGAAGACAAGTCTGTGGGAAATGCAGACAAGCAGGGCACTGAGAGAGTGACAGAGGAGCACAGCAATGTGGGCCCATCCAACACTGCTGACTTGAATGCACTTCAAGTCACATCTCTGGATGCATGACTGCACTTGTTAGGGAAAACACGCATGTACATCAGTGAAGTACAAGGCACAACAACAACAAACACGGAGAATTTCCTAGAAAGACTGGATTTTTTTTCCACAGAAAAAACACACCAGGAGCAGCTATGTTATATGGGAACTATGGGCTGGGGAGCTTCCCAGAAAGCCAGCTGCCCCTGTTCCTAATTATTTGTTATTCATCTCTGTTTCAGTCCAAAATGAGGTCTGATTTATGGGAAATTACTTACAAAATGAAACATGGAAATATGGGATGGATGATGATTAATGGGAGCTATGATAAGTGCCTGCAAGAATGCAAAAGGGCACAAACATCCAGGAGGGGAAGGTTGATGTGGGGTGACACTAGAGGGTTTTCCTATGAGTAAATGAATAAAGACAATGTATTTCCTGGTAGTAATGCTATTAGCTCATGAAGTAAGCTCTGAAGAGAAGGTTGGGCAACATGGTGGGAAACATTTCCTCACTCCTGCCCTGAGGAGTCCACTATGGGAAAGCCTTTTGTGTTGGATCTTGGAGAAGGCTCAAGTTCCATTTATGTATTGCAACGCTCTGCTTCATTTTACAGATATGATGGGTACTTCATTTCTCTTTTGTTTCCTTGTTAAGATGCTGATGCATAGCAACAAAGTTCTGGCTTCCAATATAAAAAGCAAAAAGAGAAATTTGAGAAAATATGTTTGAATAATGGATTTTTTAAAAAACATCACTGGATAAAATAAATACTTTTGGATGGGAAACCACAAATGCCATCATACAGTATCAGGACTCTTCCTGCCTCAAGATATTAATGCTCAGAAAGGGAAAGGTTATCTTTAGATCCATTAATAGTTTGCCCAAACCACCTCAATAAACACGCCACGTGACTGGACAGGAAAGCAGTAGTGATCAAGTTTTTGGGAATAATTTATACACAGCCCAAGCTTCCCTGAGGCAAGAGAAAGAACTAGATGATGTCCTGAGGTCCCGACTCCCTGAAACCAAAGTCTCCATGGCTGGAAGATAAAAATGACCACTACAGTGTGATGACTGTCTGCTCCCCCGGGAATGTGGTAGGTCATCTACAGCACTATCCCATCAATGCTACATTTAATTCTTCTCTGCTTTAAGTTCTCATGGTTATTTTCAAAGTATATGTTCATTCTGTTATGCAAGGGACATAAAGAGTAACAAGAAGCGCTTCTACAGGTTTGTCAGTCAGAAAAGGAGGGTTGGATGAGGTGATCTTTAAAGGTCCCTTTCAATCCAAACTATTCTGATTCTGTGCCTCAAGCAGCAAGGTGGAATTTTTGCCTCGCATCTCCATTTCAGATTAACAGCAGGACATGCACAAATTCTCTGCCGCTCCAGCAGACGCTGCTGCTCACCTGGTGAGAGCTGAGAGGCCGCCTGAGGAGAGAAGGCAGCCTGCTGGGGCACGTGGGATGGTCTGTGAGAGCCCATGGCTGCCCCAGATCCTCCCGTGTCAGCTTCTCTGGGGGCTCTGCGTCACCAGTTAAGGGCAGCGAATGGCCCGGAGCATCTATCAAGAGTGATGTCAGTCAATTACCACCCCGAGGATTCAGGAATGACTTGGTGCACTGTGAGTTAATGACTTCCAGGCCTGATACTTGGCAGTGCTACCATTATTATTTTGCAAGGAGACTTCGGTGTCTCCTCATGCAGCCAGCCAACCAGAGTGCTGTGGATCTGCTCTTTGCTTGCCAGTTGCACAAGATGTTGGTGAAACTCTCCCTACCTATTTGTTGACCTTTCCTCCCCTTCGTTCTCCCTCTACCAGCAAACACAGATAGGTTATTGTCTCCAAAGGAGACTTCACTTGTTAGCAAACAACACCCAGAAAAAGGCCACATCCTTTTCCAAATTACAGTTCAGCCTTCTAAAGATGGATGTCAACAACACATTGATGAATTCAGATGCAGCTTTGAGATTTCTCAGAGGGATTGAGGATTTCCATTGTCAGACATGGCTATTGTGCTACGAAAATGACTCCCAGCTGAAGGAGTGAGAAAACATTTTGAAGAACAGCTCAACGGTATTAAGAAAAGCTGGATACCCTGGCACCCCAGGGGAAAAGCTGCTAACAAAGTTAGTGAGATGGGCTGGGACAACATTTGAGTGTCACAATAATTTCATTGCATAATCTTTGTCCTGCTTACCCCCAGCTCTCACCAAAGACAATGGAAGCGTGGGGTTTGCAGTTCCTTGCAGGAGACAATCAGATTCTTGCATCATCAAGTCCTTTTTATTTTTTTCTACAAGGTTATAAAAGACAGAAGTGCATTCTTGACTGCAAACTAACATTCAAAGTCTCATGAGAATAGATACCGCTCCCTCGGCCATAAAACTTTGGAGAGGGCTCAGGATGACCGTGATGAATCTCATGGAGAAACAAGCCCAAATAAACACAGTTTGAATGAATAGAGAATGCAGTCATCCCATGCACAGATGAACTTGGTTAGTCCTTGTTTCTGCAGCCCCTCTATGGCACCCTGTTACTGCTCAGACCGTGTCAGACACAGCTGGTTAATGAAGCTGCCCCACTGGGCCTTCCAGCCCCTTACCATTTTACAGATGGACTTGGCCTCCTCAGAGAACTTATGGGAGTACACCTCCTCTGTCTCCAGCACTCTTCTGTCCACTTCTTCCCTCTTCACCTTCTCTTTCCTTCCACGGAATGGCGATTGCCCAGCAATCATTTCATAAATGAGACAGCCTAACCCCCAGTAGTCAGGGCTGAGTGTGTATCTCTGGTTGTTCAACACCTCTGGAGCTGTGGAGGAGAGTGAGATGCCTTGTGGAGATGCTTGGTATTTACACAGGCAAAGCACTTAAATGCCTAGAAGTTTCATTTTGGTGACCGAATACACATGCACAGAAGAATGGTGGGTAAAATACAGAAATACCTCCTGATTGCAGCTGAGGGCATTACAGGAAATGCAGCATGCTACATGCCATGGTGTTCTCTCTACATGCTACATGCCTTGTGCATGCTGTCTTCTGACTTCTCCATCAACCCAGCCCAATTTAAAAAAATCACAAAAGAAGTTGGATCTAAATATTAAGCAGAGACCTAATTTTAAGAGTTCCTCCAGCTTCCTCCATTTAGGGAAGAAACGAAATGTGAACATACATCCTGTAAACAGCCGTGACATTTCTTCAAAAGCAAATTCTGTCTCTTTGGTCAATTCACAGCTTTTTTTTCCCCCCTTTAAAGAAACTCCAATCCATTAATTTTGTGTTGCAACCCCAGACAATGCTTTTGGGCAGACAGTCACTGTCTTGCAGGCACCCTCACCTTCCACGCATGGGTACAAACACACATCCGCACGTGCTCACGAGCACAGAGCCTTAGTGTGCACGCAAACTAACACTGAGATAACAAAATTTATTTAATTTTACAACTGATTTGCTTGCTTTCATTAAAGTCTCCATATGGTGTAACAGTGGCTCACATCAGCTAGTTTCTATTCAGTCAAATAAGCATAAGCAATTTTTACTCCAAGAAATATGCCCACCCAGAGAATGCATGAAAACAATTACATTGAGTTTAGAAAACAGATCTCGTTAAATAAGGCAGTGTACTTTTGGGGTTTTTTTTTCACCAATGTACAAATCTCTACTCATCTTTTGTGCAGTCTCCCCTGCACAAGATGACCATGGTCAAGATGACCAGAGGTATGGACTTACCCATTTTATCATAACCATATACATTGTAACGCCTATACAAAGCAGCAACTAGAAAAAAACCTTTATTTTGGCACATAACGCTCCTAAGACAAATCTACACTAAAATCACTAGAATCCCAGTTGCTGTCTCCCCTTTCAATTTTCTTTGCTGATTTAAGGTTATAGACCAGCCTCACTGAGAGCTGTAGAAGTCCATCCTTTCACCCTCTTCTGATTTTCACTATCAGGATTTCTGTGGGAGTTGCTGCATGGAACTGGACCCAGCTGAATATGAATATTTTTTTATTATTTTTCTTAAGCTTACTTGGCAGAAATATCTCTCAAACTCAAGTAATCTCAGCAAATTTTTAATCAGATGAGCTGTGGAAGACTTACCCATATACCCTACTGTTCCTACTCTTCCCCGGATTGATTCACCCTCAGGGATTTTAACAGCTAGACCCAAATCAGATATTCTAATATGACCTGGAAGGAAAAAAGAAACAAAACAACACAAAGCAGATATAATAACCTGACCCAAATTAGTCCAAAACCCACAACTGTGGTCATTGCTAAAGTACTCTGGCAATTTACTGCTTGGACAGTATTTTAAGAAATGAATGTTCTGAATCACTGAATTGGAGCAGTTTCATTGGTATGGAAAAGAGGAATTATTAAGGGCACTACAACACAGTGAAATAAATCTTAACAGTAAGGCTATGGACTGCAGTGGATTGCATTAGGTATTTTAAAACCAATGAAAAAAGGCAGAGAGAAGCATGCTGTGGGGAAGTATCTTGAACTGATCACAGAGGATGGATGGGCTGACACAATTCTGTAACTCTGTGATGGCTGAAGAGGCTACATCTGGTCTGCAAGTCAGCACGAGATTTGATTAGCGCTGCCTTCAGCAACGAACGGGTACCTGGGTTTGCATAAAACCAGACTTGGCTCAGCAGAGGATGAAAGTACTTTCAAAAATGGAGAGGCAAGCACAGATTTAGAAATTAGAACTCTCTTTGTGTTGCATCAGCCTTGCAACAAGGATGGAAAAACAACAAGGAAAGGCAGAGAGCCCCAGCAAGGCCGAGCTCTCGAGAACAGCCCCTGCTGAGGGCACGGCTGCTTCCTTCCATCTGTGCTCCGAGCTCCAGCAGCTCACCCACCCCAAGACAGGAATATCAGTGTATGCTGAGCCTCTTAATCACTTCAGAGCATTATTTGTCTTTCTGCAATACATATCCTAGAACTAACTTAATCTACTTTGCTGTGAAAGCATCTCTGTAAACCTCCGAGACTTACCATAATCATCCAGCAGGATATTTTCTGGCTTCAGATCTCTGGAAATGAAAGATAGCAGTTATGGGTTATGAAGCTGGTTTTGATAACACAACCATACAACTGCGTGAGGGCATTTATTACTTGTATTAAACCAATTGAGTGTCAACTCAAACAGCAAGGAACTCCTGAAACCAATACAACCTTTTACAACTCACTTCACACATAGACTGAAACCATATGTCTTTTTCTAAACTAGAGTTACAATTTTTCACTAAGCCAAGCTTTTAGTTCCTAACCTACCTTATAATGGACTCATCTATCTAGCCCTATAGTCCTGTAAATGAACCCCTATAGTCCTGTGTGTTGTAAAATCTCTCTAACATTTTCTGTTATAAAATCTTACGTTTAAAAAAATTAGGTTTTAAAATACTTTATTTACATGTGAAAATGGAAATAGCAATCTGTTGGGCTCAAATTTTCTATGTCTGCCATCTGAGTCAGACCAAATATGTGAATGTGTGTCCATTCACTTGCACACATGTGCAATGATTTTGTTAAGTTTGGAAAATGCAGGGCAGAGGGAGGAATGCTGTGCCCAGATTGAGATTCTTCTTACAAACATTTGTGAAACTCCAGTGCCTGTGTGGTTTGGAGCAATGCCATGAAAATTGGCAAGGTGGTCAATCTGATGTCAAAGATGTGCCTTTTACTGTTCCTGAAAAAAAAATCCCCAAATCTGGGCAAGGTATAAACTTCTGAAGTAAATAATCTCAGTTTTCTTATATTTAGCAGAGCCTTGGCAGATCATTCTTCTGAAAGGTTTGTCTGCACAAAACCTGCTCCACCAGCTGCTGCTTTGAGATGCTTCCCAGCCCAGCCACGCTGTCCCCTCCTTGACCAAGGCTGTCTTCCAAACCTTTCCAAACCCAGCACAACTCTGCAGCTGCTGCTGAGGTGGGAGTCAGGCAGGCTCCTTCCCATCCTGCTCGTGCAGAGTGGGAATGAAGCCAGCCTGAGAGATGGGGCCGGAGGTGTCAGAGGGGAGCATGGACATGCTGGGCAGGGAGTGTCCCACAAGTGCCCCAGGACTGGGCTGTGGTGGTTCATGAGCCGGAATGAGGCACCAGCAGCTGGGCGAGGCAGGGAAAAACAGCATTGCTTCAATTCACCACATCATGCCCTGGCTTTTATCTAAAGACAGTGCTTAGCCTGGTGCAAATCCAAGCACTGCTTGGCCTCTTCTTTTTGTAAGGCCTTCTTGCATCTGTGAACCAGCTTGGTTCTGTTAACTTCCCAGCAAGAGGCATTTCTGTGCAAAGAGCAAAGAGAGGGCGTGAACAAGAGAAACCCTTGCACCAGGGAACAGGGCAGAGCACAGAGCCTGTGCAGGAGCCCACCCCACCTCTCAGAGTGCACCAGCCCAGTATCAAGAATTTTCCTGTGTATGGAGAGAGGTATTTTATAATTTTGACAATGCCAAGATTGGAATTTTGAAGCTTGCCTTGTTTTTATTTATGATTTCAAGCAAGAACACAGAGCACTGTGAGTAATCTCCTCTTCTTGCTTGCTTCAGATCTTCCTGACCTCCAAGATAAACCTCAGCCTGTGCCCAGTGGTACCAAGCCTACTTTACAAATAAACAATGCTGAAATATGTGAAGGGCAGCTGAATACTGAGGAGAAGCTGTGATTTTGTTTAACATACCACTGTGGGCTTTCCCTGCTATCAGCAGAAGGTTTCCAATGCTGGAGCAGCACGGTCAAGAGCATCACCTATTTATTTCTGAAAATATGTTCTAAATCCTGTAAAAATCATTTCCTTGAAGGACTCAGCCTTCATCAGCTACTTCATCTTCTGCTCAGCAGTTATTAGTCCCACTTAAAACTGTAACTGGGGGCCAGTGATAAGAATCTTATGTGCAATTTGGGAAATATTGTCTTTGAATGTGAAAATGAGAGACTCCACAAGGACTCTGAGAACACCAGTTCAGTTCTTACAGTCCTCTGCAATTCAGGGCATTTAGAGAAGGTTTTCTTCCCCTCCCAGACATCAGCTGTCATTCAGCTGTTTTCAGACTTCTGGTTCCTCAGGATCAAGGCTGGCTTCCTTTGCATGGCCAGCACTTCCAAGGGTTCATGACTGAAATGTCCAGGAGAAATAAAACTCCCTGGTGGGCACACTGACACGTAAAGCTACTTCCCAAAGGCTCAGCTTCCCATTTGTAAAGTGGCCTTGCCCAAACATACTGAAACATAAACTGCTGGCACCGTGCCCATGCTCAAAAGGCAATTGTTTGGCTGTGCAGGACAGCCTAAACAACTCAATTAATCACTGTGGACAAGGCTTTAGCACGTATTTGTGCAATGCCCGGGACAATGTGAACTTGATGCTGACTGGAGCTTCCAGGCATGGCTATAGTATAAATTAAAAAAAAATTCCATACATAAAAAAATATTTATATAAAACAAAAAAATGTTATATATAAAAATAAACATAAAAAATATAAAACAAACACATAAATGCACCATATAAATAACGTAATATAAATAAATTATATATATATATGTATAAATAATTTGAGGAGACCCAGCAGCTTTTTACATTTGCTTTCCATGAACAACCAACCCGTTGACCTTTACTAACACGATGCAGTTGAGAAATGTAACACAAGTGCCACGTTTGACAAGGGAATTCTGAATGAGATAAATCTGACTCTGAGCCTGGTTGTTCTCCCGGGTCACGTCTGCAGCGTGCGTCAGCAGCGGCCCAGGAGATGGGGATGCATTTTCCAACGCTGTGATTTACTCAGGAGCATTTTGTTTATAGAAAATGAAATTAAGTCTGAAGAATAAGTGTTTTGTGATGAATTATTCGCCCTGAGAATGCGGTAGCATTTAGCTGCTATATTTTATTGACCTATATAGCACTTCTCACGGGTCCCACAACACGCTGGGCTGTTACAAATGAGGGGTCTCTGCAGATGCTCCTGAAATACTGCTAGGAAATGTCACCTACAAGGATGTAGTATCATTCATCACCAAAAAGAATGTGCCATCTGAGGTGTAAAGTAGCAGCTCTTTTAAGAGTAGCATGAAAGCTCCTGCTTAAGGAAGTAGGTGCCATTTCTCTCAGAGCCACGCACTATTTTAGGTGGCCAGATCTGATTTGTTCTATTAGAAAATAGCATTAGTATGGCATTTTACCAGCCATGTTATGAATGCACCAGTCATTTTATTCAATAAAATATGATTGTGAAACACTATACTACCTCCTAAAATGTTTGAAAATGTGGTAGAAGGTTTTCTAAGGGAAAAGGAAACCAGATACTTCAGTTACAATTTGATTTTTCAACTGACATTAAACACTTCATACCATTTTGTTCCTTGGGGAAAGAGAAAACCTCCTTCTTGGGTGAGCACCAACTAAATAAGCATGTTATCTGTCTGCCCTCTGTGTGCCAGCTAGCAAGATGCAAGACACCCAAGTGTCAGTTTGTTAGAGATCTCCAAGGAACAACAATACTGCAATTTCTATGCATACAAGCACATGCATCGCATGCATTACACACAGGCATATCAAATGATTTAAAGTGTGGCTTGGCTTTTAAAAATAGCATCTCATTGTCTATTAATCATTGTCCTTGGAAGTTCTTTCATCAATTTACAGGCCCTCTTCTGCTGTGAATGCCAGCAACGATGATTTCACAAGCGGGGATGATGAAGACAAACATGAACCGTTGTTTACAACTACGCTGGCTGTTGATTAAAAAAAAAATAAATCCTCATGGAGTCACAAGAACTCTGTCTGCAATCTGCTTGCTTATCCAGCCTGCCCTGGAAAAGTGCTTGTGTAGAGCTGCAAGCCAAACTGGAAGCTGAGAACTTGGGATGTGCCCTCCTGGAAGCAGCGGTGCCGGGCAGCGTGGTGCCCGCTGGCTGCACCCATGGATGGAGGGATGCTGCCAGCAGGATCCCTCTGTTGTGTGGCTGGGAATGGGCCCCCTTCCACGGCTGGCACGCCAGGATCACCATCATCCCATCTAGCTAACCACACTCACACCAGTGGAAATCCATGCCCTCTGTCTCAGACACCCTCTTGGGATCACACTCCCTCTGCAAAAGAAGTTTTCCCACATCTGATGTGCTGCAGCCCCCCGTGCAGCATAACCTGACTAATTAAAATAGAGGCTTGGACGGAATGATCTCCATTTCATCCCAACTAGGAACTTGATTCTTTAATGAAATCTCTTTAAAGGAACTTACATCATTTTCTTATGTCGCGTGGCGCACGCTGAGGTAGGGTTTGGGGAGTCTTGTGCTAGTTCTGGATAATTTAGACAGGATGTATTTAGGGAAGCAACTGCTTCTTTCCATGATTACTGTATGATGCTGTATTTACACAGGGCTCTGCGAAATTTCAGCCAAATCACTCGGGCATCTCTGCTACAGCACCACAATAAGAAGGGAGAAAGCAGACAGTTCTTTCCTACCCAGAAAAGACATCCTAAGACTCTAGAAAGCGCTTACCTGTACACAGTATTTTCTCTGTGTAGGTCTTCCAAGCCACAAAGAATCTCTGCTGCATAAAACAAAGCTCTTTCCTCCTCGAAGCCTGGGTTTCCCATGTTGTAGATATGAAACTTCAGGTCACCTCCATTCATTATGGTCAGAACTAAACACAGTGCGTCCTTTGTTTCATAGGCATAAGCTAAATTGACCTAGAAAAACATTTGCAGCATAGTTGTGACAGTTCAGATGGCTCCTAAGAAGGAAGTGCTAGCTTTTCATTAAAGATTTTCTCCAGAAAATGAAAAAAATGCATTGAATGAATTTGGTATGGGCTTTCTTACAATGGCAGACATATATTTTAAAAGTGCAGAAAAATCAGATGTTAGGATTCTACAGGTTAATTTGAGAATTCAGCCTATTTATCACCAGAAACCCTCAATACTCAGATGGCTTCAGAGATTGGACAAACAAACTAATTACAGGCATATTTTCCCATGTATGAGAAATCTTAGTAACCAAGGGAATCTACACCTCCTGCCGCACCATTCTGCATCTCAATGAGTTCCCTGAAAGGCCCAGATATCCCAGTCCTGGGGTGATCAAATGGAGACATGAAAGTCTTTAATATCCCTGAGAGGCTCTGGTGGGTGCCCAAGGAAAAATCAGACCAGACAAAATCTACCCATCACTTTCAAATATGTGCCATTCTCTAGCAGAACCAAGTAAACATGTAAGCAAACATCTTGCATCTGTTGTATACACAGTGTTTCCTGAAGTAAGTATAAAGAACATGACAGATGCTGAGATAGCACTTTTTTTTTTTTTTTTTTTAATCTAAGGTAAGTTTTAAAGGAGGCATGAGCTGGTGTGACTCAGGAGAGCCCTTCATCAGGCTGAGCAGCTCCACCTGACTGCTTAGATGCTTCTGCAAGCCAATCTCCTCTGATCTGTTCGGGTTGAATCTCTTTCAGTCTCCTCCAAGCGCCTCTCTCCCAGACCCTGGGAACTCAGGTAATCATGCTGGATAAGAACAGCCCATCCTGGTGCAGCGGTGGTGCAAGCCAAGGCTGTAAGACACACCATGTTCCCGTGGCAGGCACAGGCTCCTTGACTGCTGCATTTCTCACAAACCAGCGACTACAATGAGACCCGGCAAAGGTACGCGGGGCAGGGCTACGGTGCAAAGCAAAGGGATTCAGCTTCTGGCACCTTTCCAGGAGCAGGAGGCACTGGATTCAACCAGGGCAGTGCCCAGCAGGTGAGCAGGGAACCACGGAGTTCAATACTCACTACAAACTGACTATTGACTTTTTCTAAAATCTGCTTCTCATTGAGCGCCATGGATTCGCCTTTCCTCTTCTTTATCCTCTTCTTCTCTAATCTCTTGCAGGCGTACATCTTCCCCGTGGCTCGCACTTGGCAGGCGCAGACCTGCGAATTGAGCACAACAATTGCCGGGTAATTCGAAGCAAACGCTGTGTCTGCGCTGCGCTTTTCTCCTCACCATCCCCTCGGATTCAGTCCTTTTAAGGCGAGAGACGGCGGCTTAGCGAGCCAGGCCTAGGCGGGGGCAGCTGGGGGACTGACTACTGTTTCCAAACCTGCTGTGGGATATTGGTTTAATTATTTCTCTTTCCTCCGCCTGCTTCCTCTCCCACCTCCTTCTGTCTGTGCAGATTGCTATCTCTCAGCCTGCACCTCCCCTGCCTCTGCTGCCACCTCCGGACACCGGGAAAACACAAATAAGGGTGTGACCCCAACGCCACTGTGAACGCAACAGCCGAGCACAAAGTAACTCTCAGAAGTGTCCCTTTGAGATTGCAGGGTCGTGAGGGGTTAAGGAGAACTGTCAACAATTAATGAAAATCAGCCTCTGTCACATCAGGCCCCTGCACCTGCAGTGTCTAAAAAGTAAGAACCACTCTTAACAGAAAGTTTCAGAATTACTCACCTCCCCAAAGCCGCCTTTCCCCAGTACCCTATACTGCCGAAACGTGTTTTTTGTTACTGGTTGCCTGGAAGAAAATAAAATGAATAAATAAAACCCCTACCACACTGTGTTTAATGCACTCTCCGTGATTTATTTATTTCGGAGCACACTTTTGAAAAGCAAAATAGATAAATATTATATAATCCCATTATTTCAAGGTAATCTTATTATATAATATAATAGATAATTATGTAATTACATTACTTCAATACTATGTATGGCTTGAACTTTTCAATTCCAACATATTAAGCTGTAATAAAATACAACACATTAGTGAGTCATCAGTATAATTTCTGCTAGCATCTTAGGACCAAGGAGGGTTCTGAATCTCCATTATACAGCTTTGGCCTTTGTTAAGCAAAGAAGAAGCCTGAGATCTTCCAGTAAGATATTAAATCCCATGACATGTAGGATGGGCTAACACACCGCTTTGCTTGGCCAGCAAGATGAGAAAAAGAGATCCAAAATTCAAACCACCAGAAATTACTTCTGTCGTGTTAAACAAAACATGAAACTTTTAAGAATCAAAGGTAGAAACAATCCTGGGAGCAGGAGAGGTGGATTTATGTGACATCTGCAGGCTGGGAGAGCAGGAGGACAAGATCCAAGCCAGTCCATTCCCTCTAGGCTACCTTTTCCTGGGGGAGCATCACGGGCAAGAAGGGAGCAAGAGCTAAATTAAGGTTAAATAAATGTGTCCCTGAGGGCAGAATGCTCCCTATCACTTGACCTGATCCCCATACAATCTCCCAGATTTCCCACAAAATCTGCTCCACCAGAATGGCTCCAACTCTACATCCACCTTTTACTTCACTACTGTAAAAGTTCTATAACATGACAGAAGAAGAGTTTTAGGCTCAGCGAGATCCCATTTTGCATCCACCACCAGGGTTTTACAAGGATGCCAGCAGTGGATGCGAATATTCCTGCTGTCCTTTCTCCCCTCTGGCGGGCAGCCAGCCGGCAGAGGGAGCCCAGGAACGTGGCTGTTCCCACCACTGGGATGATGAGGTTGATGACAATGATGAATAAATGCTGAAGTGAATCCTTTCATTAATGCCCATTATTGTTTTCCAAAGTAGGGGAAGAATAGTATGCAGACGGTCAGAACTAGGAGAGGAAAAGATGTTATTTTCAGTATTCCACGAGGCTGCTGCAAATGCTTTTGGGGTTAAAAGCAACAATTAGTAGTGATAACTACGTGTTCAGCAATGTCCCTGGAATAAATGGACTCTGTGACTGCTCCTTTGGAGCCAGCAGGCTGTCAGAAGGAGCTGTTGATCACTCCATGCTACTAACATCTCTTTGCTAATCCTAAAAACAATTCTCCTAGCTTCTTAAGCCAGGCATATCCAATAGCTTGTCACACTTGTTGGGGGAATGGAAAAAAAATAATTCCTCAAAGCATTGCAGAAAATTCCTTATCCCTAATGTGAAAATAGATAGGAAATATCCTGGCTAGAGATGAATCACCCAATGTTTTTTTAATTGAAATTTTTTTAATTGAAATGGAAGAGTAAATGCTGGGCTCAGTAAAGATGGCATGTGGAGCATGTCTTGGCATGAAATGGCTCTTCCCTCTGCCCACCCCTCTAGAGCAGCAGCTTTGTAGCTTTCCAGGGAGAGGAACTGGCACAGCTCCTTTGATCTGGAGGCGTCCTGCTGACACACACTGCTCACGGATCCGGCCCTAACTCATCCGTCGTAATTAATTCCATTTGTGGAAAATGGGGCTTCTCTCAGCTCAAGGTCACTGTCACCCAGCAGTGACCGTCTGCTACAGCACTCCATGACAAGGGAAAGGCACAAGCCCCTCTCTTTGCAAATTAATACCCACTAAGGCTGCCTGGTTATTAAATGTGCTCAGGAATGTCCAGCCAATAAATACAGTGAGAGGACCTATACGCCACATTTTTTCTCTGTTTAGAGTGATTTAATAACAGTGACAATTGCTCCAGACAAAAAAGTCACCACATTCAGAGGGCAGCTGAACAGAAAGACAGCTGAAATTGCTGAATGTACATTAATCATACCTAACATGTTTAATGTACCTAAGACCATTAAATGGTTGAACACTTGAGCTGTAGAAGAAAACATTATCTCAACTGTCAGATTTTGAGTATATTCTACAGAATTTGCATGGAAAGTAAAAATGTATTTATTTTTATTTTAAAAAATAGTCTTGTGACACTTACCTTTCCAACCACTTCCACTGAAGAAACCTGTCAAAGTACATGCTGTTTAGGTACTCTTGGAATGGTTCCCCACTGAGGTGGTCAAGGACAGATCTATCTCAGATGAAAAGGATATATAAGCATTTTATAATCCTGAACTTTGAGCAAAAGAGAAACAAAACAGGAGGAGAAAAATCCAGGCTTCTTTTATGGCAGGATTATGTTGTTTCTACTTTATTTTGGACTTTATTTTGCTCACTGTTTCAATGTTTCAAAGTGTTGTGCTCGATGTATTTCATAACAGGAGGCCTCATACAAGCTGAAAACTGATGATGCTTGCTGAAAATTATCAGGGCAACTCCTACTGGCTTGAGTGGACTTTTACAGAGGTTGTTAGCCACCAGACAGTGAATATTTTTGCTTCTATTAGTAAACTGAAACAACACTCTCAGGAACTGTGCTCCTAAACTTTGAGGGATGTTTACATCTGGATAAAAAATTTCTGGCTGAAGCCCATTTCTATCAAAGAGAGACCATCAGAGGCATCATTTTGAGCAAAAAGATCAGTTTCAATTCCTGCTACACAGAAGAATTAGTACATGTGACTAAAGTCAAAGGGGATTTCCTAACAGCTATGTGCTTTGTAGAGTAAAACAAATGAAATGAAAGTCTGAACAGGGATGTGGATTTGCTTCTGGATCAAGAAAATAATTCTGGGGCTCACGCAGTGGATGCAGTCTTTAGCATAATGGAAGGAATAAAAGAATAAAAAGGTCAGTCGGCAAATCTGAGAAGAAAGCCTGTTGCTTGTGACAGGCAGCAAACAGCCAGAGAGCATCAGGCATCCCATCAGAAAGGCCAAAGTTCTGGAACTAAGCAAACATGGGCTGAGCTGGGAGTTGTCTAAAATGAAGGTGGTTATGTTGTTTAACAACTGCTGGTGCTGGTTCTTGCTTTGCTCACTGGGGCTCCTGCATCCACCTCTGCTGGCAGCATTGGCAGCACAGAGTTGGGTTTGGGTGAAAAGTGCCCAAAGAAAAGAGCATTTCTGTCTGGGTGCATAGAAACACGTTTGTGTCCACGTCTAAGGGTGTACAGACACATTTCCAGATCTTGCTGGAAGGAGGAAATACTCTCTGAATGAGCGCTCTAGTCTGGGGATGGATAGTCTATGTCTTACCCTGGGGCAGTTCTCTGAGCAAACAAATCACCATGAGTAATGTGTCTCCTCAGTTTAGTTCCTCCCTGTTCATGAGCTAGTATTTTTGGAATTTCTCAGCTGTTACATTACTATTTTTTTTTTGTAATTCTTGCACCATCAGTTTGGAGAAGGCAGGTAATTGCACATGTTCAGTGTGCACAAGCCAAATTGTTGCTGTCTTCATTAGCTTTGACTGGACACAGATCATAACAGTTTCCCTTGAGGGATTAAAGATTACAAAATAAAATAAAAAGTAAGTCTTAATTTGCTTTAACAAATGTCCAAATTCAACATCAGCATTCTAGGCGAAGTTGGAGGAGGGCAGGAACAGACAGTCAAAATATTAAAGGTAAAAGCAGAATTTAAGTTATACACACATTTTTCTTGCAGACTGATTTTTATCTATGAAGATGTGAATGAAATTCATCCCATCCCTGCTCCTATGGGACAGCAAGCTTCATATTTGTATGTATGCCTCCCTTTTCTGGTCTGACTGTGAACCCTTCCAAAATTAACATCATTCAGTACCAGTAAATACCAACAGCAAGTTCTTAAAACTTCCTTTCGACCTCATTTTAGTCCGTGTGAAATGATCAGCATATTTATTAACAAGGTCCCAAACCTGGCTCATTCCTGAATTTCAGCTGGGATGAAGGAAAGAGCCTGCATTAAGTAGTGTCCAATGCTCCCCCTTTCCATTCAGTTAATTAAAAGCTGCACGTATTTTAAAAGAACAATAGCTGCCTTTCAGCAGTTGTTTGCTTTTTAGTTCCCCTCTTTGGCAACAACAAAGTGCATTTTAGAGGGAACTGTCAGCTTTCAAACCGATCTGAGAACTGGAAACAGGCACCAGGGGGGTTTATGTGGAGCACAGCTCTGCCTTTGTCACTGGGACTGGCACCCACAACTGGTGCGAGTTATAGAGCATCTCTACAGGACACCAATGCAAGGAAACTGCCTGGGCTATAAGAGAAGGCCAGAAATAACCCACAGCTCCTACCAACACAAAGAATAACTGGAACCAGAAAAGGTCAATGAAATGAGTCAAAACAATGAATGACAGCGGAGCAAATTTTACAAATCCCCATTACATCACCCAGGGAAAACAAACCGCGCTCAGCCAGAAACCACATGGGCCCGCGTGCGATGATCCCTCCTTTTCATATTTTTATTGGTTTATGATCTACTGCCGTGGACACGCTCAGAGCAGGGTTTGCAAATGCAGGTTGCATACCTGGAGCTTTAGCACATAATGGCACAAATCGCTGCAGAAACTGATAAGCCTTTTCCCAGACAAAGGGTGAAATAATGCACGTTCGTTTGAGCGCCACAGACAGACAGAAAGCATTAAAAGAGCCCCGTTCTCCTGGTGAAGATTTTCTGGAAAAGCCATGCAGAGCAAGTTTGCACATTCCTCTGTCTAAATGGACTGTATAGCCACTTAATTTTTATTCACTTTGAAACAGAGATGTTTTCTTTGGATACATTATCATTGTAGCTCCTTTCACACAGCATGGAATCCACGGCTGGTTTACTTGGCTAGAACACTCTGTCAAATACCTGAAACAGTAAGTGCCTGTGTGCAGCGTATATAATGGCATGGAAATATTTATTATATTTCGTTCAGATGAAATGACTTCACCACTTGTCAGCTCTGCCTCTAGGATTGTGAGCACAGATACCTGCCTCAGGTTCAGACTGGAATGTCTCTACCTGACACATCCCTGACAAGCTGCCGGCTGCTGCCCTGTGATCTTGGGGTGTCGTGTTATACTTACTTTGTACAGGGAGAGAACAGCTCTTTGCAGGGGCTGTTTTCGAGTTTCTCCTCTGTCTGCTGGATCAGTTCTTGACTGACTTCGGGAACATAGGCTGGAGACTGTGGAGAGAAGAGAGGGGCACATGAATTCCCTGACGAGGTGCAGATTCTCCTCTCTTAACGTGTGAGAGGCACATTCATTATTTATGCCCCAGAGCTGCTTCCATTCAATTCCAGCGGTTGTGTAAAAGCAAAGGAGGTTTACGTCAAAGAGCAGTAAAATAGGATACCGTGGCAACTCGCTCCACATTCCACTCTATCCTCACATTGCTTTTCTGCCTTCTCCCGTACCTTCACCTCCTTGCCCAGCCTCATGAATATGCAGGACCCACTCCTTGCCAATTCTTTGAACTGCTCCCTTGCATCCCATGAAAAATGTGCTGGCCTGAACTGTGTGCAGGCCATTCTATTAAACAAAAGAGAATTTGCCCGGTGTTTTTACTTCATGGGTGATTCATTGTGCTGTCTGAAAAATCCATCTTTTTCTTTCTTTTTTTTTTTTTTTTAACCAGCAAAGCAAAACAAGAGCAGAGCATTGGTGCTTATTGATATAGATCTACATCTATCTATACACAAAAAGATGTTCACAAAAGTATCTGGAAACCTTAGGTCATCCTTTAAAAGACAAAAATATTTCAGCAGCTTTAAAATAACAATTTGAAAAAGGAACTTTGCCAACCAACCGCATAAACTCTTTTCATCCTCTCCTCCCTTTGGAGAGAATGTATATTCAACCCTGCAAAAAGCCCTCACCAAAGAGAGTTCTCTTGCAGTATGCCTTGATGGTTAACCAGTTTAGGACTTTGGGGACTAATTATCTAAAAGGATAGTTTTTTAGGCAGTCCACATTCTTACACATTGATTGTATACCATAATTATATTACAAAGTGTATATTTGTGTGTGTGTGCACCTTCTTACAGGCATTTCTCGATGTACATGAAAGTCCCTTTAAATAACCAACTGGATTTGGGTATTTTCAAAAGGCCCAGCCACAGATGATAAAATCCTCTTTCCTTGCAGGAGTCTCAATGCTCAGTAGGTTCCCTGTCCATGCCCACAACCACCAGATGTGCTGAGTGGGTGGGTCAGAGAGCATCATCCCTCACTGCTGGCCAGATGTTCTCATTAACTCACCCCTAGTTAGAGATATCTTGGCAAGCACTGAAATGCATTGCAGGCAGAGTTCAAAAACACTGGGAATGAGGACAGAGGAAGGGGCAGAAGTGGAGCCACAGAAAATCTCCAGCATGTTGAAAGCTGAATTAAGTCTTTTATCTTTTCCTTCTCACTGCTAAAATGTGAATATGATCCAGGTTGTGACATGAAAAAGTAAGTTTGTTCCACTTGAACGTTTTTAAATAGGAACATGGCTTACAGAACTGTCTGTGCATGCTGTGCAATGCACTCTCACTGCTCAGCTTTGACAGACAATCTGCACAACGTGCTGGGGACACCTCTGACCTCGCTGAAATGTTTCTTCATCTCCTCAATATATTCCTAAATTTCCTCATCAAACGATATCTAGGGAACACCCACTTTTAATCACAGACAGAGTAGATTACTAACAATTAAGTCTCACAGTTTCTTGAGAGGTAGATAAGCCCTTCATGTTATCATCTAAAAGATAGAGGCTGAGACAAAGCCAGATTTTCTCAGCTTGATTGACCACTGAGGTAACTATACATGCCCATAATGAAATCTAAGAAGTTTTAGTTCAAGAGAGTAAGTAGAGGCAAGAGAGAAGCAATAAAAGAACTACAAAAAAACCTCAGAAGTCCTGTTTTCCAGTCCTACAGCACTGAAACTACTGGGGGAAAAGACAGGGAAGCAGACCAAAGGCTTTTAAAGCAATATTCAGATATGAACAAAAGCCTAATGATTTGCAGCATTTCAGTTGATTTTGGCTAGAAACCAGATGAATGAACATCTTTAATTTACAATTTATGTACTCAGTGGACACACATTTGCACACACATGCCCAAAGTTGGCAGGTGGCTGTGTGAATCCAGTGGTCCAAGCCCTAGTTCAAGATGATCATCTCTCTAATTTACAGGGAACATCCTGTTTCTGATTTTCAGAAACACCTTGAACTCCACAGTTTTGGGACTGGTGTGGACCAGGAGTGTCTTTTGATGTGAATGGAGCAGCACTTCAGTAAAATCCATACTGGGGCCTCTAACTGAAGTTACTACTGACTACATCTGGAACTTGTTCCACATTTAGAGGTCAAAACTGGAATCCAAAATCTAAGTACTAAACTGAATAATTAGTCATTTAGACCAAGTGACTTGATTCTTACTCATGCCAGGCAACTTCATCTCCCATTGGGAATTCATTTCCCAGTGGAAGGTAAACTGCCTTGAGGTTAGTGTGAAAGATCATGCCCATGACACATTACTAGAGTACTAATTCCATCAGAATTTGTCTGAGATCAAAGTATATTTAAAAAATAAATTATAAGCATCAGCTAACTCTTATCCAAAAAGAGGAAATTAAATTCTTGTAGTGAAAGGGGGGAAGAATGAGCAAAAGAAATAGTAAGACAATGTGGGAAATATTTAATAATGACACAAACTGTGATTCCTCTCTCCAAGTTTGTGGGAGATACAGTCACCACTTGGTTTTTCAAAACCACTCCTTGCTGACCTCTGAGTCTTTACTTCCTCTGCACAAACTGGGAGAAAGGTAACAATATCAAGGTAGGCAAAGACATGAACACACTGAAATCCTATGCATGGACAAAAGTCTTTAGAGTGCAGGGCAAACACTTCCCTAGACCACTCCATTTTCTATAACAAGGAATAGAGCTGGTTTTTTTACCAAAGGCTGATCATTTCCAAAGCTTCTGTAGACCCAGCAAAACATTTTGTGTCGTTCTACAGCCCTTCACAGAGTTCAGGGTGCCACATGCCTGGGAGGAACACACCCAACCCTTTCCAACTCTGCCTACAGCTCCAGGGAGCCTTTGTATGATCCCTCCTGAGAATCTCCTTGAGACTTCACAGCTCCCACTGCTCCCATTAAACAGCCATGGCTGTCATTTCCCTGTGTGAATACTGTGCATACCCACAGCCCTCAGAAGTTCAGACACAGCCAGAAAGAATTACAAACCAAAACCCAACCCACCAACCTACTTTTGCTCCCCTGGAGAACCATTAGGTAGCACAGGTTATGTGTGCAAGGAAGCATTTGGATCCCAAGAGTGAAAGCTTCCAAAGGTAACACTTTGGCCATTTACAGATGAAAAACGTTGTTTCTTCCCTGGAGGGGTGCAGAAGATTTCCGCAGCCACAATGAAATGGTTATTAACACCATTCCCCTGCTGCATTATGGGCAATGGCTGTAAAAGCAAATTTGGCTTTTACAAGGGAACAGAGACACCTTTTCCAACATATTAAATGTCCTGTGGCAGCTAGGAGAGTCATACACCATGATTATGACCATTACATCTGAGCTTGTGACAAAGAATTTTCTGCTAACTCTTCAGAAACACCTGCAGAAACCAGTTACACCTTCTTGCATTCAAAACAAAACACTGGGGAGTTATAACAAGTATAGTTCCATATTTCCCCTAAGGGTTATTCTGTTTCCTGAAGGCAAAGAAAGAGAGTCTTGATCTCACTTACAACAATGTAATCAGAAATTATGCCAGTCAAATCACCTGATTAACATTAGGGTAAAGCTGATGGAACTGAAACCAGATTCATGGCTGCACAAGATGTGCTTAGGTTGATCCTACAACAGCAATTTCTCTCATCACATTATCCTCATTGATCAGACATTTTAACAGTAGCCCAAAAGTCCACACGACTTTTATCAGGTTTTAACCAAAATCTCCTACCTCCTGTACCTTCTCTTTTATGGCCAGAAACTGAAAACCTCTGTACAAATATTTTGCTGGCATAGCAATAGCTCAGTTTTATGAGCTATTTTTTCTTAATTTTTAAGAAAAGAATGCAAGTAGGAATTGTGTTAGTGGTTATTTGAGAAACAAGAAATGGATATTCAGTTACTTTTGAGTGCCATTAGCCCACCCTGAAAAAAAGTCTCCACTTCTAAATTTTATTTTTTTCTGTCTTTATAAGACAAAAGAGTTCCTCTCAGATGCTCTTTCCTCTCTGTAAATGACATGAGAACAGCTGATATGTCTCACACTTGCTCAGGGTTAGCTGTGTTCACGTCCACAAAAAGTCTGGATGCCAGCAGAGTCCTGTCCAGCAGCAGTGCCTGGTGCTGCCCATGGCCTGGCACCCCACTGAAGTTACTGAAGAGCAGCAAAGTCTGATTCAGATCAGATGAAAGCTTCCAGGCCGTGTGGCTCCCCATTATCTGCTATTTTGAATGTCATGTTGCATTGCTACACTTTAAAACGTGGCCTCTCCTTTTCTGACAGCTCTGTAAATTTTGCTACAGGCTATTTCGCTCAGACCTCCAAGACCCAGTCTTTGCTGAGTTCACTGAATAGGACAGCCGTCAAAAAAACCTTCTCCTAAAGTCACCTCTCTCTGTCTGCCGCAAGACTCACAACATCTCTCAGTGTTTCCCCTGCGACTGTGTGGGGGACATCTGACCTTTTGTTGATCTATCAGCAAATCAAACTCTTTATCAAACAAGCTGAAGTGCCGGCAGTACCAAGGGAGGCATTCAGAAGACCTTCTCTTTTACTTTTTCATGAAGATGTGTTATTTGTTCTACCTTTTCTTATGAGATAACTTCCAACGTTTACCGTGCGTGACCTCGGTCAGGACGTGGTGCGCTACACGTGCTGCCTCCAAGCCTGTGGGAGTGAGAGCAGGCAGCCAGCAAGCAGAGATTGGCACTTTCAAGGAACAGAAGCATTTTCCTGGCAGCCCAGCGGCCGGGGTCCACACTTCTGGAACTGGGGTGAGGGGAGAAGCAGGTGTCCCCAGTTACTCCCAGAGCAGATGCACACACAACACAAACTGCGTGGGCAGAGCTGGGTCAT
Organism: Phainopepla nitens; assembly: GCA_013400175.1. Lineage (NCBI taxonomy): Eukaryota > Metazoa > Chordata > Aves > Passeriformes > Bombycillidae > Phainopepla > Phainopepla nitens. The sequence continues at coordinate 1,217,102 of VXBQ01003389.1, forward strand.
TGTGTGCAACGCTGCTGCTTCCATGGGAAAACTGCCCAAACGACAAAATGGACTGAGAGGGATGTGTTAAGGCTCCAGCTAAAGACATATCCAGCTAGGGTCACCACCACTGAGAAACCTATAGAGAGCTGACAAGATCACCAGGTGCCTGGAGTGCTGGGAAACATGCTTAGGAAAAAAAGCCCAGAGGAAAACATTGAGGAACTAGGTCTGTTTAGTCTGGAAAAGCAAGGGTGAAACTTGATAAAGGTCTTTTAATATAGAAATGTTTTTAATAAAGAGGGCAGGGATCAATTATTCTGCATATTCTGCTCTGCTCTGGGGGAATGATGTGAAGAAATCCACTTAATTGGATATGAAGGCTTTTTATTCTAATTTTTCACACAGGGAAGCAGAAGAACAGGCCTATGAATATTGTGGAATCTGTTCTCAGAGGTCTGAAAGACCTCCAAGGGCACTCAGACATCTGTTGATCATCTAAGTGTATTTGATCTCTGTTCAATGCAAGAGGCTCTTGAGCCCTTTCCCAGTCCTTTGTACCAATGATTTTGCAAAACACTGGGCTTCCTAAAGCACAGGCTCATGGCATGGCCATGAAAACAGATGAGGAAGGGAGTTTGTTTGCTGAGTGCTCATCAAATGAAACCTATAGCTCTGAGTAAAGGAATAAGAATCTTCTTTGGAAATTAACAGCCCTGCTTCAAAGACTTGTCTCAGTCATTACTGTGTCCTAAAACAAATAAATGACATGGCTTGCAGATCCCTGAACTTCAGACCAGAAAAAGGGAAAGCATTGAGTTTGGCCAGACTGACTTTGTAAGAAACAGAGCAGGTCTGTAGTTTGGAGGTAATTCTTCATCCTTACACAATGACTTTCATCTAAGAACCTCAAAATATTAAAGCTCCATTTCAGGATTAAGTCTGCATGAGCTAGGTGGCAATCTCGCAATATTTTACAGAAGAGTGAACAGGAGGTTAAGAGATGTGTTTTGTAGAAGATTTGATCATCACCTGTGACTGAAATCAAAGAAGTTGCGCTGAGATAAATGAAAGCTAGAGATGCTCAGATTCCTCAAATCAGTCCAATTGTCACTTGGAATTAGTGAATAAAGAATAGAAACCTGGAAGTACAGGCTTTCATTTCATACCAGCTCCTGCCAGTGGATGTGAGTCATCAGGGTATCTTAAAGCACAACTGCTCCTCCCTACAGAAACTATATGAACCAGAAAGATTCCACACTCTTTAGACTGAATAGACCTCATGCAAACTTCTGTCACAAACACAACTGCTTTCCTGGCAAGTTTCAGGCATGCAGCTGATACTGAAACATGATGAGTTATTTTAAAAGTCACTTGCGTAAAATAAATAACGTGCAGCATATGTTATGTTTCAGGTTATGAAAACATTCCACAGCAAACTGGCTTAAAACAATTAAAAACGTTTCAGTCAATGGACAAAAGTTCAAGCTGTAACTTTTCTTGAGTTGCTTCTGCTTCCAAGCATTTGTCTTCATGATATGTGTATTTTCAGATGTTGACAGCAATGTTCCACATATAATCTGTTTAAAAATCTCCACACAGATTTGCTACTAGTAGAGACCTCAAAACTGTGACAGAAACAGGCTAAAATGAACTTTTTGTGTGAGATGATGCATGATCAGACAAGAAGAGTTCATACACAAAATCCTGGAAATTCTGGCTTTATCCAGCAGTCTAAGCTACAGCCAGGGAAGTTCCAACCATGCAGCCAGGGACTGACTGAGGGAAAGTGTGAAGAGGCTGACAGGGGGGAATCCTTTAGGTTGAGAAAGACCTTTAATATCACTGAGTCCCATCAGGAAACTCAGAGGAGAGCAGCAGATGAGGAGATGGAATGTCTTGGTTGTATTTCCATGTTGGGAAATCGAGGTTGGGCATTCCTGGAGAGGCAAAGGATCTGTCAGAGCACACGCAGTCTCCTGATGCCTTTTGGTGTTACACACAGAAATGTTGGAACATTCTTTTGCCTTTCCCTGTGTCTGATCTTATCTGTTCAGTTTGAGCTGTATGAGTAGTAAACAGCCAATTCTACATCAGGAGCAGCTGCAACACTTTAACTAATCAACTTCTGCATTTTCTTTTTACTTTTTTTTTCCCCCTGCCACAGTCATGTGGGTCTGTATGAGGTGAAACAGTAAAGCAAAAGGCTTCATATTTCCAGGATATTTGCTTTGAGATGACAGATGTAGGAACTGGCAGTGAGGTGGACGGGGAGCATGGAAGGCAGCTGTGCTATTAGTAGCAATTTATCTATTACAAAAGTGTGTAGACATGACACCTAAGAATGGGGGCCCATAGTGGCAGGCACTACAAACATGTCATGAGAGCCAGAGCTTTCAAAGCAAACCAATCTCACCAGCCCTGGGAGTGGGAGCAGGGGCTAAAGATATGAAATATCTCATCCAGGATTATAGAGAGGGTCAGTGGCAGAGAAAATATTGAACCCAATCCCAATACCCAGGGCAGGATCACTTTCTGTATTTGAGTGAAGCAAATCAGCAGTGCCTGTCAGCTGTGGGGTTTGTTTTGTAGCTGCAAGCTGATCTGGAGTCATGACAAATCTGTTTTCCCTCATATGCTACTAAACTATCAAAACACATGTTGACACACAGAAAAATACAATAACTGGAGACAACAGAGCCCTCAGCAAGCAGCTGAGCATGTTCTAGCTTGGAGGGGTTGCACAAATACTACACAAAGGGCCACATTACCACTTCAGCTCTTGCAGTAGATCTGAAGTAGCTTCAGGCTCCCTCACTTCCCCTGGACTCCTCAGGGTACCTCTTGTGCCTCAGCAAGCCCAGCAGCAGAAAAAGAACGAGTTTCCTCCCTGGGTTCCTGGCATCCTTCCTCTTTGGTGCTGGGATACACGCTGTCGTCTAGAACCGTGCCCTTCCTTGGAAAAACAGAGCCTCTGAGGTTTCCTTTCTGACAAGTACATAGGAAGCATATGAATTATTTTTTGGGTCTCCTGTTAGTCAGCAACAGGGCCTGCTATCTGGCTATACCTTTTCCTCTTCTCAGCAGACGTTTTTGTAGCTGCTCCTTTCTAGAAACCCCACTTCTGCTCCTGATAGTGGCAAATGAGCAACTGCCATGCAAATGGTGTGAGTCAACATGTTTCCTACATAAAGCTTTTCAGTCCAAAGTGTGGTTTCCTTGGAATGTTGACTTATTTGATTCAGAGAAATCTGAGGGCATAACCACAACAGGAGTTTCAGAGCAACAAAGGAAAAGACTGCCTAGGCTCAAGAAAGAGAAAATTCTTCCTGGCTCCTATCGGTGACCAGAGCTTAAACACCCAAAGCCCCATTGAAAGTAATTTTGAAATAACAAATTGTCCCATGAGACAAAATTTAGTTGCTTCATCATCTCCTTTTGCAAGTCCAGTGAATCAGCTGCAGACCTTATACTCTTCAATTAAACAGAAACACTCACCGCAATCCCAAGCAGCTACAGGGTTTTTGGTACAGCTTATTTTAAGAATCTAAGCTGGTCAGCACAGAAGACATGCTTTTGACTTCAATTAGTGAGAAATTTGGCCTCACAAGAAGTGCTTGGCAGGATATTTTTCTGGATCTTCAAACCCTAGTCCTTCCTTACCCATACTTTTAAAATGATTCTTTAGAAACATGCTCATAGAGGTTTCTTCACCAAAGAAACACATTTTTCCTCCTTTCTGTAGACAATAGGTTTATTGGTAGAGGGGTGCTCATAAACCAGTCAGCTGAAATTGTTTTAAATAAACTTGCTTTTAAAGCAGGGGAAGGGAAAGTTTTGTTTTACTTGTCGTTGCCCTTTTTCTGCCTTAAAAGCATTTTGCACCCAGATTAAAGGATGAAAACAGATGAAACAACCATACCTGCAGCTGTCAGCAGGATGGGGAGGGCAGCTTAAGGAACAGAGAAGAGGTTTATATCAAGCACTTTTGTTAGCAACCCAATGGAGCCATGGCTATAGAGCATTGCTACAAGCAGTCAGATATTTGATAAAGCTTTTTGGGAGAACAACGTATTCCCACTATTACTAGCAGCAAACATGACAGGACAGTTCTGAAAGCTTCTCTTCTCAGGAAGTTTTTTTCTCTTGTCACATGTACTTAATAGGTTTGGATAACATCCAGTGCCCAGCCTCTTATCAGAACCTTCCTACCTTTTAACATCCTCCTGCACTGATGGATGGCCTAAACATTAGCAAGCAACCTTATGTTGCAATAGTCATAGCTTGGCTTCCTCTGGTAAACCAAATGTCATTTGTTCCATTAAAAAAAAAAAGAATAAAAGAAAAAAACCAACCCCTAAACAGATAAACACACTAATTTACAACCTCAACGTTACTGAATGGCTTTCATGCAGGAAAACAAACAGATCCCTGCTTGAATTCACTGCTGAGACACAAGGCTGTAAACAGGAGTAACCCTTCCCTTGCAAGCTGAAGCCTGATCCACACTGAGCTCCACTCAAGGGCTGTTTTGCCATCACTTGGCAGGGGGGATTCTATAGAATTTGCCTTCATCTTTTTTCCACTAGCAAGTCAAAATCCTGAGGAAACATTTGAATGAAAATCCAAAACAGAGTCTGGGAGGGTCTTGAAAAGAATTAGGAAACTAATTAAAAAAAATCAGGCAGGAACCAGTGGCCCATTCACAGAAAGACTGGAAACACCCAGGAAGGCAAACAAAATCACTGCTGGAAACAGGGCATTCCCATATCACCTGGATCACCCAATCCATTAGCAATCACATGGTAACAGCCATCTGCAAAGAACTGAGAGGAAGACATTTATTGTAGGGAATGACATGCTGTTTGCAGTGGCATATTGCACTCTTCCTTACTTTTGCTTGTTGGACAAACAACATCAGTGCAAGGATAATAAACTTGCTATATGCTTGATTTTTGACTCAGGTCAGAGTCTGACTTGGTTAAAAAATAATAAATTAGCATACAAGCTAAAGGTTGGCAAGAAGGTTCCATTACTTTTTTCCGTGTTGTTGGATTACCGGGAAAATATTAAACATGAATAGCTTGAAGTGTCACATATCCACAGCTTAAAGATGCTGGTTATTTCTAAATCAATTTGTTAAAAAAAAGACTTTTAAAAAACCTCACTTTTTTATACTTATCTAGCAATATTTTCAAGAAATTTTTTTTTTTCTGTGAAATTTAAAACCCTCCTTATGGTAATCCTGTGATTCCTGGTTCTAAGTTAAAACAACACACTCTAACTTTCTCAGCTTCCTCATTTTTCTAGTTGCATCATCCCAGCCAAAGGTGTCAGCCTCAGGCATCTCATCTGAATTTGCCTGACCCATTCTTGTGAGGCTACTCAGATGCTGAAGTCTCCAGATGTTTCTCCAGAATCCAAATTTCCTATTACAAGGGAATCAGGTAGGAAATAATGTGTGATTAACTTCCATTCTCTTCCATTCCTCTTCATTCTCTTTGTTGGGATCAAGCATAGAGTTGCCTGTTACTGCTTCTGAATTTAGCTCAAGGAATCCTGAGCTCAGGGAGACATGAGTTGATCCATTATGCTTTTAGTTTCAGAAATCTGAAACTGAACCAACCAGAAAAGTTGCAGCAAGTGGGGGAATGGAAGGGCTGTGGAGGTCAGGTCTTCAAAGGTCTCCTGAACTATTGAGAAAGTGTGCACAGAAACCCGTGGGGGTATGCCATACATAATTTAATGTATTCAGCATTACACCTAGCACGGAATTCACCCCTTCACACTTTAATCATCTAAAAGCTGAGACACTTGGAGTCTCCCCAGGCTCTCCACAGCCAGTGGGCAGAAAGAGTCATCTCATCTCTCCAATCCAGATGCCTCCAAGGCTGAGTGCTGGGAATGCAAGAGGCTGGATTCACCAGAGGTCTATTTTAATGTCATTCTGTGCAAACACACAAAAGCCATCTCCTGCAGATTTCTGGATGTTTTGCAAGTCAGTGTTCCAGACAGCTGGAAAAGGCTGATTCTTTTTTTCCCATGTGGGCAAAATTTTCAGGCAGAAGAGGCTGTTTCTGGGAAAGCTGAATGGACCTGAAAGTCTTTTAGAATTAACTTCCCTGGCCACTGGATAATCCATACAAACTGAATATTAGTCATGAGGGGCATGCAGAGGGGATAGAGAAAGCATGACCCCTGAAACAGGGAGGAGGAAACTATAATTAGCATATTCACTAGCCAAGAGCAGGCAAATGCAGCCTTCCTGTAGCCAGATAATCCTGAGCAGATCTGCTCTTTGTTTCAGAGTCCTTTTGGATGGCCAGGCTGCAGCCTGGGGGGCCTGCCCTGCCTCACAGGCAGATGTAAGCCAGGTTTACATGTGCGGTTGACATCCATTAGTGGAAACGAGTTTCCATTTTCAAAAGGGTCAACTCAGAGTAATTCCAGCAAACACAGGGAAGCCAGAAGGTTTTTGCCCAACGACCAAGGCATCCCAATGCTTTCCCTGACCAAAAATGACAAACAGTTATGAGGCATGTGCACTGGGGAGTGTAACCTCTGGAAAAACAGGGAAAGAGAAGCAGAGCTTCCATAGCTCTGATGAGCACAAAACCAGTGGAGCTAATGAGTCCAGCCCAGACCTTCTACCAGTCTGAGCAAGGGAATTGCAAATGCAGCCCTTCCTGAGCCTGAAGGACAGGACACAGGACCACCCAGGGACCTACTCTGGGGCAGCAGCATCAGGACAGGGCAGGCTCCCTGTTGTTCCCACAGGCTCTCCTGCAAGTTTGGCACCACTGCAAGAGACAGAAGCCCTCAGTAAGTGTTTAGTTAACTAACATTTGTATTATAAACAGTGGGTAAAGGATGAGGAAACAGGACTCGAGCAAACCATGAGAAAAAAGCCTTTTTGCCTGAGACCACAGCAAAGGGACTCCTAATCAAGGCAACACAGTGATTTTTCAGATTCCCTACCAGACTACATTACAGCCCGGCCTCAGTGACAGACAAATGTTTATTAAAATAAATTCTGCCTAGAAAGCATTAATTTGAGTAACACGGTTGCCGTTCTGCCGCTCAGATATTTTCCCAGAACTGAACTTCGGAAAGATGAGCTTTTTCAGAAAGCCCACTGAGAAGGCACTTTCCTGGACTCAGACACAGTGATCAGCAGAGATATTGATCGCGCTGTCTCTGCAACAACAACAGGAATTATACATTGATTTCTCTGGAGACTGGATTATGTATTGATTATGTGAGCTGCAAAGCAGAGGCCTAAGTAATGCTATCATGTCTGGCTAAAATGGTGCTCGTAGAGTAGTGAAGTCAATAGAAAGGGGAGATGAGAAATCCATTGAGGCAAAGGGCAAAGTCCCAGGGTAATTAATTAAATGGCAAAATTCTCCTAGCTCAAGTGATGCCAGGATTTCTACGTAAGCATTTAGCATCCTGAAAAGTCTCCTAATAGGAGCTCAAAGGACACAGTGAATAACACTTTGAGCAAGTAAATAATTCTAGCCCATCCCGAGTCCATGTAGCACACTGTGGACAGACAGGCCCTTCCTTCATTGCTTACTTCAATTGGGTCATTAATGAAATGCATAGGGTTTAGAAAAATTTGAAAACTAGCTGTGGAGATAACTCTTGGACCAAGCCTTAAGGGGCCCTCCACTGCAGCCAGTGAGAAGAGATACTGTGTTGGCCTTTTATCAGTAAGATAATAAGCTTATAGGGGGACAGAGATGACTTGCTGGATAGAAGTGACATAAGCTGAATTTGTAGGAGAAAGATAACAATGTAGAAAACAGTCCCTGAAAGCTCACCTTTCAAAACACAGAGCCTCTGTCTGGCATTAAACTCTGCAGATTGCTGTACAGAACCTTAACGTTTCTCTTCCACTGCTTCTCTTAGAGTGGCATTCAACTCTTACTGGTCCAACCTTTCATTGTTCTGGCCATCTCAAAAACTAATTACAACATGTTCCCCAGGAGGCATTTAGTAAAACTAAACAGCTAGAAGAAGAGGTCTCAGGACCTGAATCCAATTCTTGGTATGGTGTGACCTGCAGGATTCAGCCAGAATCATTAAGAAGTGATAGATGAAACTCCTCTTCTGGGAGATGGAAGGGCTTCACTGAGCAGTGAAGATGACTCACCCAGAAGCACAAGTGCTGAAGTTTGCATTTATTTTAGGGGCGAAAATAGGAAGGAGGGGAAGAAACCTCAAGGAGAGAGGCAAAGGTCCTTGTTGTCAAGATCAAAGCAACGGCCCAAAGGAAACTACTCTGATGGTGCACAGAGATGGGAGAGGTGAGCAGGAGCCTGACTCAGCTGCATGGCCTGGCCCAGGAGAAGGCCTCATGTGTAATTTTAATTTCATCTCACCCATCTTATGGAGCTGTTTTCTTCTCCATAAACAACTGATTTGGCAGAAGGGCACATTTTAGCCAGTGGACAAGTGGAAGGCTGATCAGTCAGAGTCCCTTTGAAGGGACTTTTCCCTCCCTTCCTTATCCTATAATTGTTCCTAAAAACAAAGACATTGTTTTGTTTACCAGAAACCCCACTGATGGCCTTAGACTGGAGTAAGGAGGTTATTGCTGTGCCCAGCTAACCTCTTGCAGCAAAGAAAGTGCAAACATGGCCTTTATTCTGTGCATTTCCTGGAGGAAAGGGTACTGGACAGGACTTCAGATAAGAAAATTAATGCTGTTGCTGTTCTCATATTCTGTAAAGTATTTTAATGGGGATAACAATACACATTAGACATCCTGTTCAGTAACATTTTTAGTACCCAGCTGAGTCCAAATATAAACTATAATGGCATATGGAGACTGTCTTAAGAGCCATTTCAAATCAATTTAGTTTTATATTGCGTCTCTCCAAGTCTCTCAAGGTGATTTACAGTGAAAAAGCAAATAGTGGGATAGTGATTTAGGAGAGTAAGGCATGGCAGCTGTCAGGCAGGAAGGCAAAAATGCTGCATGGAGACGTAAAACTCTAATTTAAAAGCAGTACAAAGGTAAATATATCTCTTTGCTCTTCCAGTACAAGAAGCAGTCAGGTAATGAAGCCAGGTTGGGTTCAGTTTAACTCAACAGTTCAATGGAGCCATTTACAGATGGAACTGGACCTAAAACTGAACCTTTTCCACTCAACAGCTGAGATTAGGAAAAAAACAGGGAAGAAATATTTGTGACCAATTCATTTGAGCAGTTTTACCATCATATTTCACAACCTCAGAAACTTCAGACTTCCTGTGGGTTGGACTTCTGCCCTAGGGGCTTATGAAGTCAAGAAGGCAGCTTTAAGCGCCTTTTTCATGGAAATTGTTAAAGCCTTTTTTAAAGAAGCACGATTCTAGTCAAGAAACCTTGACTTGGCTGGTGTGACAACTGTTGTGCTGCTCCTGGGCATGGAGAAGGAATAATTCTTCAGAGAATGTTTCCCTCAGCTACAGGAACCTTTCCTGTGGGTTTTTGTCCTCCTGCTCACTCCTCACAAGTGAAGCTGCTACAGAAGCCATGAAAGCACTCGTATTTTGGCATTCTTAGTGTGAAGCTCACATGTGCTCCTTACATTTCCCTCCCACCAAAGAGTTCAGAATGGGCCGTTGGATGTGGCTGTTCAGAGAACTTTAGGCAAGAGAGGAGGAAGAGTACTGTCTTTCCAGGACCTGAGTACACAGAATCCTGGGACAGCTCAGTGTGGAAGGGACCTTTGAAGATCATCTGGTCCAACCTTTCATGGGAAAGAGAGTCTAGCTGAGATGATCTAGTGCCCAACAGCATCTTGAAAGCTTGCAGTGATAAGGACTCCACCACATCCTTGGGGAGGTTGTTCCTTTGTACCTCTTCTTTGAGAGGCCTAAACCCACATTTCTTAAACCACCCATGTTCCCCTCCAGGTGCCAGTATTTGTCAGGATTTGTCACTGCTGTTGCCTGAAGGTCAGGGACATGGTGGAAGAAGCCTGACCTGCTTGTCCACCAGGACAAAGATTTCAATTCTCCAACAAGCAGGTAGGGGTTCAGCCAAAGCTGTGGAGAGCCTGAATTGTGATCACTTGAAAATTCACTGGGAATCCTGCTGGGATGTCTGTTCATCTGGGAAAGTGCCTTCTCTTCCTTTCTGCTGTGCAAGAAGTGTATGTTTTATTGAATAAAGTGCATGTTCCCTATGCAAATGAACGCCCTTTGGAATGGTGATATACTGACATGTTGTATGTTAAATATGTATGCCCCGTAAAAACTGAAGCAAGAACTAAAAATCATTTATAAATATTAAAGAGCAAGAAGTCTACTTTTTGTTTTCACTGTGTTTCTGATCCCGCACTCTGGGAAAAACACTCCTCACATTATAAGACTGAATTACCTGCCCAAGAACTAAACCTGTAATTTTACTCTATCAGTCAAGCTGTATGTCACGCTATTTTTGTATCAAGACAATCAGGTTCTTTGAAGCACAGACACACACCTACTTAAAAGAAGATTTCAGCTGAAAGAAGACTCCAGAAACAGCAGCAATTTGTACCTTTCAAGGGACTGATAATTAAATAGAGAAATGCTGATTCCAAGGAAAAGAAGGTTTCTTAGCTGGCCAGGATGATGTCCCATTAGGACATCTGGGTCCAGATTCATCTATTTGGACTGCAGACATCAGTCCTTTGAATCACTGACTTCTAATGGCTTCAAACATGTCCTTTGGAGACACTTATTTCTCTTTCTTGCTGAGAAAGGACAATAGGCCATCTGCACTGCTAACCTGACTACCTTAGTTAGGTATCTAAAATGAAATTAAATCAATCCAGGCCTTGCTCTGGTTTTTTAAGTATTTTTTGTATAGGACACCTATTAGAAAGTCTAGTATTCAACCCATTGTTACAGCACAGTCAACCTTGCCTCTAGGAAATATTTTCTGCTACGCAGGGTTTCCACATCCCTCTGGGAAGAAGCAGAAGTTTCTCATTAAGGAAAAAAAAGTGCAGCAAGAGCAATGCAGACATTAAAGCACCACCACCAGGGAGGCAGTTTTAGATTACAAGTGAAGGAGAGTAGCCCTGTGTTTCACAGGATCACAAAACGGGTGATGTTGGAAGGGACCACTGGAGGTCATCCAGTCTCCTTCTGCTCAGAGTTGTTAAGGTAACTTGCAAATACCAGAAAAGTCTCAGGACAGACTGTAAATATGCTGTGCCAATTTTACATACTGAGAAACCAGGTACACAGGTCAAATAAGAAGAACAGGGCACGGCAGAGAATGGAAACTCCAGCTCTGGAGTCCCAGTATTTTTCCTTCCTGTAACACCACCGTTCTTTGTTGATGAAGAAGCAGCAGTTCTCAGCTTGGTCTTCACTGCACATTCACTAAATTATTCCATGTGCTTCTGGCTGCACCATGGATGGCAGGAGAGCCAATGCACAGCAGTGAAGGGCTTTTGGAAACCTGCAGCAAGGGTGGCTGAAGTAAAGCAACGCTATCCTCCCCTCACTTTACTAGCTCTGCTATCAGCAAAATGCTTTTTTCCCTTTCCAGATGGAAGCTGGAGCAGTGGGAAATATTTTCCCTCAGAATCTGTCGCTCGTTCCTCTGTTGACAGGAATTCTAAGACAAAAGGTCATTTTGGTGGATTTAAAAAGCAGTGGAACTTCATGCCCCTAATGAATGGGCAGCAGGAACCCATACTGGCAGTGCTCAATGGCTGCACATGAAACTAGCCAGGCTCAGTAAATGAAACCAGATCCCAAAATGCAGCCTGAGATAACTGAAAGTATGCATCAAAGTTTATTGTAGGAAAATGACTGAGTGGAAAAAGAGTGGTCTGCTCTGCCCCTGCACCTCCAAAACATATTGTACCATTTAAACCCTCCAGAAAGACATCTGCCAAGAATGTGATTAATTCTCCTGAAGGTCAAATGTATTACTTTTGTAAAACAGTTGAAGCAGCAATTGTACGTCTTTGATTACTCTTACGAAAGCAACTTAGGAAAAATCCTGGGATTGCTCTTGTGTTTGAAGCTGGATGTTTACTGCTTACTGGCAGTGACTTGTGCAGCCAAGGTGAAATGTGGTCAGGAAATGATTGTAACCCCCCCAAAAGGGTTAGTCCCAGAGCAGCCTGTCCCAAATTCCAGCAGGACACCCGTGTCTCTGTTTGGAGTGCCACCCTGTGGACACGGCTGCTCCCGTGAGCTCCTCTCCTTCCCACGAGAGCCAACACTCAGGACCCACCCAAGGATGGGTGACAGCACCTCTGAGCTCCCACCCTCACTGTCCCCTGTCAGTCCTGCGTGTCCCTGCCCACGCTGGGGAAAATGGGGCTGGGGGAGGAGGGGGAATTTCTGTGCCAAACTACAGTGTCTGCTACGAAGGACCACTTTTGCCTGTGCATTCTACACAACAGAATATGAAATGCCACCACCACTTCTGAGCTGGATAGGAAATAATTGGGGCATCTGTTGCTAACAGTTGAGGTCTCTTGCATTACACCCCCAATGCAGGGCTTTGTACACTGAGAAGAGACCAGACAAGCCCTCTGCTCATCCATGGATGAATTAAGCCCCTGGTAAGTCAAGTTCATCCTTAGAAGTCAATTTCTGGATTGAATTAATATTTTTTTTTTCACTCTGACTGTGTGCGTAGGACTTGCAGGTTTATTCACTGGAGATTGCCATCATAAATTTTAGGAGTCTGGCTTACAAAGCCTGTAACAACCTTGTTTAGTAAAGGTGTTCCTTGCAGCATTCCTTCAGTAATGCCACTTTGGCTGCCCCTTACCTCTGGGGTGAGGTATTTCATCATGATTTCCTTTCCTTTCTCTCCCAGCTTTTCATCTGGAGCAATTTCATATTCTGCCTGGAACAGACATATAAAAAAATAAAAGTCAATATTTGCACTCATATTTCCCCATTATAACTTCATTTTGGATGTGGCCTTAACAGAACACTCTGTATGAAAAATCTGAAGGACAAATATCATTTTCTGGTGGAAGTGAAACCTGTACACACAATCTTATTAAAAACCTTCCACTATATTTTGATCCGACTCTAGTGGCGCATCTTCTGGGGCTTTGTCTCTTAATTAACAGCAATACAATTTAATTAATTTATATTTTATAACCTTGCAAAGCCAGCTTTCAGAGAGCATTCAGTGACAAGAGACATCAACTTCATTTGGTTTTGCTCAGAAGGAATGTGGACACAGAAAGCAAAATTATTTCTTTGAGTAGTAGAGAAAGTGAACGTTTGTTAACCCTTGCCACAGCGGTATTTCAAGAGCTAGGTGGAAAAAAAAATATATATTCTTCAATATACTGTCTTTTTTGTTTAATGTGTCTTTTCTATGTATTTATGCCTTGACCTTGGTCTAACAACACCTGTGCAAAGCAGAGAGGCTTGCCCATCACTGTTAGTGATCCTTGGCTCAGTCCCTCCAGCAGGCTGACTTCTCAGGCAGATTTCTTAGGACCAAGAGGTAACAAGAGAAACCATTTGGAGGAATAGACACCATAAGCAAAATTCTCTTTGGCTTCCCGAGTGCATTAAGAAAGGGAGCACCCCATCCTCACACACAAAGTCTACCTACATTTTAAAGTTCTGACTGTTCTAGGTATTGAAGTATTACTGGCTTTTATTTACACTAGAAACAAAAGAAGCACTGCATGTGTACCACGAAGACATGAATCACTTCAGCTGAAGTTCTGGACCCATGGCAGGCATTCGAAGGAAACACGTGCTGCAGGGGACCCCAGTGGCTAAATGACAGCAAGTTCTTAGAGACAATCCTGCTTGGCACTGCCTGGGATATGAAGCTTTAGCCTTCAGATCAAAATATTTTCCAGAAGTAAAAAGAAAAAAAAAAGAAGACGACAGCCTAACAGCTTTCATGACTGTATTAAAAAAAAAGGATCCCAGAAAATCCTGCCAAACCAATTAAATAACCTGGTCCAATACAAGCTGTCTGCAATGATAAATGAGGAGGAAGCTAAAAAAAAAAAAAAAAAGCTAATTCAGACTTTCAGACTGAACTGGCAAACATTTGGAAGAACAAATTTCAGAACTATTGCCCAATGGAAGATGTATGTACTGCTCCAGGCTGGATGCAATAAATCTGCAGGCTGGCTGTAATGGATACCCCAGCTAAGCAAACCTAGGAATGACATGGAAACCACAATGCAGTAATAATGCTATTCCCCTTCTATCTGGCCAGTGCTCATTTAGCTATTGCAGCTCAAATCTGGAGCTGCATATTTATACATAGGCATAGCAGGTTGCTTGAACAATCTGGAATTATGATCTGATTTGGTTTGGGAAATGATAATTGCCACAAATAAAAAAGATAAAAAAACAACCAAAAACTAAAATCCACAAGTACAGAACTTCTTTTCAAGTGACAATTTTGGGGATGAAACTGTATTATGTTCTCATAAAACCTAATACGAGGGTTAAAAACATATATTTTATCTAATTTCCTGTCCTTTTAGATGGTGTCTGAGTATGGGTCATTTCAGCTCTTAAAGTACAGAGACTCTGAAATACTTAGAGCATCTTAGCAGCATTTTCTCCATGATTTCTCTCTCCTTCATTTGCTTTCAAACTCTGATAATATATCGTCTCCTTAGCAAATAAAAACCTGATTATAAGTCACTCCTATTTGAAGTGCACCAGGGAGCTGTCGAAAAATTTTCTGTCCTTTTTGCCACATATAACCTATAACAGTTACATCCCATCTGAACTGTACAGCAGGAAACAAATCAGGACAGACCAGAAGACAGAAACTCATCAAGAACTGGATGTCTTGAAATGCAATTTCTGATGGGATCCAACATCTGCAGAGCTAAATGGACACCTATACATGTACTGAGTGTCTCATTCTGCCTCAAGATACATAGCAAAGAATAAAAGGGAAGTTTAATTATACTTGCATCTGACATTCCCAGGAAATGTGACAAGGTGGTGGCAAAGGTGGGAAGTGACAGACAAGTGAGGATGTGAGAAGGAACCATAAGCTCCAACTGTGCAGTGTTGATTTCACTGTAGGTCTGCACTGGAAGCCTGTTCCATTTTGTTCCTAAGTTCATTATTATTGCTCCCTTCAGTGCCATTTTTGAGCTATTCACCAACAGACCCTGGTACATTCTCGGCCATGACCTCTTATTACAGGAGATTAACAGGAATGTCCCCATGCTCTCTCTGCCACCTGCCTGGTGGCACCAAGGCCACCAAGGTACTCAACTCCTGGTCTTGTGCTTACATGACAAGATACCTCCTCTTCTTTCCCAATACCCAAAAGCACAGCGACAGTTTGAAAATCCCTAATTGCTAGAAATAACATTACTTAAAATCCGTGTGGAACAAAATATTTTCCATTATTCCTTTGATGAATCCAGGCATGTGTTTCAAGGCTCCTGCTCTGAAGTCTAATAGCTTCTCCATGCCCTAGTTAGGTCAGACAGGGCCCTATTCATAGCCCATAAATGAGGGGAGGATTTACGATCACCCTGACTGCATGGGACAAGCTGCAGGGAAGGCTCTTTCTGTGGGCAGACTCAGATCCTTCAGCCCAAATGGCGAGAGGATGTGGGCTGGCCACTGCCTGCTGCTAACCTTTCTTCTGGTTGCTGTTTTGGAGGTAGCAGTTACACTGGTGGCTCCTTCTTCCAGAGAAGCATCCCTGGCTGGACGGAGGAATGGGAGTAGTGCAAAGTGTCCTTCCCTTTGGAGCAGCTGCCCTCAGGATGGGCCGAGAGAGATCAGATGGAAAAATGCTCCTCAGCTGGGAAAGGGAGCAACATCTAGCCTGTGACTGGCTGTGGGATGGGGCCATGGGCTCGGGGACAGCTCAGGTTTGGGGGCTGGAGGCTGCCTGTGATGGATGGAGAGCTACCAGGGCAATGACACAGGGACCCCACAAGGGCTCACATTGATTCTGACACATCAATTTATGCAGTATTTGATTTTCACCTTAGTATTATTTAAGCTCCTGAAACTGCATGGCTAAAAATATGTGAAAATGGAAAAACATACCCAAAGAAATCTCTCTGAAGATTTGGGAAGATGCTCTCCCACAGCAGGTAGCTGATGGTTGCCTGTGGCAGCATGGCATGGCCAAGGGAATCAGCACCCCTTGTACCCACCAGGAGATGGAGATGGGAACAGACACTCCCACCAGAGCAGTTTTGGCTTCTTGGTAAAAGTCAGGAACAGTGGAATCACCTTTTGAGCATCTGCAGGAAGTTACTGGCATTTCAGTCCCAATTTTTCACCTCCACTTTCTCAGCTCCCTCCTCTGTTATCTCTCTGCTCAGAATATCTCTCTGCTCAGTCCTTTCTCAGACTCCAGGCTCTGCCCTGTTATTGCTCTGTCCTTAGTGCCTGTCCTTGCACTTGCCTCCGCTGGAGATTTAAAATCTGTGACTGAAAATTGGAAGGCAAACCCCAAACAGCTGGGATTCATAATAACTTGCATTTCTAAATGAAAAGTGAACTTGAAACCATATTTTTCATATTTAAAGGCAGGGCAAAAAGAGCCCTTTCGACTGTTTGAAAACACGTTTTGAGTTAATGAGTTTGTTGATACCAACAAACAGACATTTCTGATGGGAAAAGCCTTGAACAGCTTTAAGACACACATACACAGATGGTTTATATACCACAAAAGGGACTTAACCAAATGAAATCTCCCTAACAGCAGGACAGGGTTTTTATAAATGCATTAAATGGATGCTCACTCATCTTTTCACCCCAGATAAGTGCAATGTCTAGTGAAGCATTCAGCTGAAAAGTCCACCCTAGGAGATTGTGCCTCTCACCCTGGCCCCTGAGCCCAGATATCAAAAGCAGAAACAATCTAGAGAAGCAACAGGGCTATTTGCCTCCAGAGGATGTATTTTTGTGTGACTTCAGTGCAAAAAAAAGTAACCTTGTTCAAATTAGAGAGAAAATAATGACCAAAATTGTCCACATTCTTCTCCAGTCAACCTAAATCTGGTCCACATTAAATTGTTAAAAGTCCTCCCTTGGAAAAAAACCCCCAACATTATGAATGTGAGTAGATGAAGCAGGAAAGGGAGTCTAGAAGCTAAAGCCTTCATTTTAATAACACATAAAAATCACAGGAGAGGAGAAGGAAATGTCAGGAGCTGGCACCCTGGGAATGTGCTGATGAGAAGGGGACAGGAGCAAGAGGTCCCTGCTGAACTGAATTGCCACCTTCTTGTGCTGGAGGCACTGGCTGTGGAGAAGGAAACACATCTTGCTAGCGCCTTGCCTGCTCACTGATCTGCCTTTTAGCACAGGAAACATTTCCCCTCACACTCGATTTTAATGGCTCTCTTTCAACAGCTCCAAAGTTGAGCGATGTTGCTAAAATATTTGTAAGCAGAGCAAAGTGTGCTTCAGGGCTGTGCGTGATTCCTTGGGTAAGGGCTTCTAGAGGAGCTGATTTCACCATCAGCCATCTCCATCTAATGATAACAGTTTATGTTCACATAGTTCCACCATCTGAATGGCTGCATCAGGGCTTGGTGAGCCGTGGAGGGGAGATCTCTGGGGTTCTTTGCACCCAGATAAGCACGTGATGCTTTCAGAGCCACATGGGTGCTGGTGGATATTTTATCTCAGCAGTCAGGACCTCTGTCATGAGTTTGTTTGCACAATATCTGCAGTAAGAGATGGCTGTCTGTCCTTACAGCCCTTTGTGCCAGCTGGGAGAAGGGCTTGCCGTTGCTCCATTTCCCAGACAGACAGACAGACAGACAGACACACTGATAGGCACTCACTGGTCCCACAGCAGCAGTGGGAACCAAACACCCACAGCTCCACCAGTGCTGTGCTGCAGAGCTCTGTGTCTCTTTGTTCTTATCACTGTTATCATCTAATGCTGGGGCCTAGCGCTTACAAACCACACGTCGTGTTAGTCTGGGCTACAATCGATTGTGACTAATTACCCAAATACTGCTCTCAGAAAACATGCAGAGACTTTATGCCTCTGAGCACTTTCATCTCAATTACTGCTTGAAATTGGCCAAGGTATTCAGTTTCAGAGGAAACTGACAGCTACAACACCTACATGCATGCAGAATTTAGTGATACAAATCCTTTTTCTTCAGAAAGCAGCTTAACATTTGTTTAACAGGCAAAAATTTCCAAATGTTGCCATAATTACATTTGCAGCAGACTACATCAGACCAGGTTAGTTATTTCACACAAAAGCTGACATAAATATCCAGTCAAGAGAGGATTTTTTTTGGCTCTTTACATATTCTGGTCTGCAAGGTCTGGATGATTCTACCAGCCTTTGGAAGCAAAGGTGTGAGAGAGCTTAGTCTCTCATAAGGATATTGGTAGGTTGTTGAATGTCTGACTCAGCTTCTGGTTTTCTCCCAGAAGCCCCAGTCACTTCTTTCCTTGCAGACAGTTGAGTGCATGAGTTGAAAATCTGTATAAAATATTGGGAGGCATCAAGTACTGGCTTCTGCCAGTGACTTACTGCGTCACCTGGTAAAGTCACTTAGATGGGCTCTGAAAAAGAGAAGTAGTCCTCCCTTTCAATGTGCAAAAAGCTCTGAGTCCCTCATGAACAGCTAAATACTATCCCCTTTTATCTTTTCCCTTTATTTGACATTACAGAAAAGCTAATTTTTGCATCTCGTGTTACAAAAATAACTAAGACAAAAGAAAATGAAGGCTCTTGGCTTTTCCTGCTTCTTACAGCAGGTGGTCTTGAAAAGGCTTCACATTCCTGGTGGTCTCAGATTAGGGCTGTAAAGTCAGACTCCTGGTCTCATTATAGGGCTTTTTTTTTTTTTTACCTAACATAGGGCTTGGCTTGAATCCCACTACTCACTAAACACAGTGTGACCCCGCTGGGCAAATTTCAGTAGCAATCATCCAATTTAATGGCAAAGGGCTGTATTGCTCGACCTTAGTATTGCCCAGTGCAGGGATTTTCATGGGCTGGGAGCAAGTTTATTGAGACTTTGAAATCAATAAACAAAGGAGACTGCTGTTAATTGGTGTTAAAAAAGAAGAGACAAGGATTCAGACCTCCACCCAGACAGGCATTTTGTTTATCAAATCCTCATGGTGCCAGTCTGAGCCTAACTGGGAAGAGACCACTGGCCCAGCCAAGGCACACAGGGCAGCTCCAGTCTGCAAAAGCAACTTGGGGTGGGTGCAAAGCCCACCTTTGCAAATTTGGGAGTACCAGCTCGGGATTGCTCGGAGACAGACCTTTAAAACAAAGGCAGTGCCACCAGAAGCTTTTGCAGGAGGAGTGCTGCAGGGCTGAGGGGAGGACACGGAGTCTGTGCTTGTCACGGCTGCACAGGGCTCGGGAGGATGGAGTGACACAGTGCCCTCAATTCCCGGAGCTGGGCTGGGCTCCGGCAGTGCTGCTGAGCAGCCAAGGCTGTCACACGGTGCCCTGGGGGGGACAGACATTTCACTGTGCCCAGATGTTGTTCCTGCCCTCAGTGGCATGCCCTGGGTGCATGCAGGGCTCACACAACAGGGGCTTCTCCTCTGCAGCCCCTGGGTGCTGCTGGGACCAAAATGGGCCCTGCTGGAACCAAAAAGGGCCCTGCTGGAACCAAAATGGGCCCTGCTGGAACCAAAATGGGCCCTGCTGGAACCAAAATGGGCGCTGCTGGAACCAAAAAGGGCCCTGCTGGAACCAAAAAGGGCCCTGCTGGAACCAAAACGTGCCGCCTGCAGCTGCAGGAAGGCAAGAGAGCAGAACAGAGCCGGCTAACCCGCTCCAAACTGAGCACGGCTCTGTCGCTTCTGCCTGAAACTAAAACCTCTTTTTACAAGCAGATGATGCCTTGAGTTGTAAGCTTTTCTGTTCAGTATTGGTGTGTAGCTTTTGGTTTTGTATTGAGGGTTATGGGGATTTTTGCACAGGGTGGTAAAGACAAAACAATCCTGTTCCAGCTGGGGACACAAGGACAGTCATTCCTTCAGGCTTCAGGCCCAAGGTACAAACAGTGTGAAAAGAGGAGGGCTTCTGTATACAAATGGACTTGGGCATATAAAAGTGTGAACTCTCGGGACCAGCCCCCTCTTCTGCTTCCATCTTGGAGACATCCAGGCAGAGCCACGGCTGTGACATTGGCACTGCCAGGGTGTGGCCTTTGAAGGCCCCTTAATAAATATTCACTTTGTTTCTTTTAACTCTGTCTCATCTCTGTTCCAGCTCCTCAAGGTGCCACAGTCTTCTGTGGCTGTCTTCCCAGGGATTTCTGCAGGTGCCACTGCCCATCTTCCCGGGGCTGCAGGTGGCACAGCTGATGTGGCATTTCTGCTGGGATGCCTCCCACCCAGAGAGTGTGTGGTGTTTCATCAGTGGCAGACACTGAACCAATGCTGGTTCAGCGCACAACAAACACATTCAGGGCACCCAAAGTGTCCTGCTGCCTGCTGGCCTTGAGCACAGCTGCACAGAGCATTTGTCAGATGTCTCATGTACCTTGATGGCTACACCTTTCACCAGAGAAAATCACAAGCAGTGCTAGGAATAACAGGTGGAAGTCATGACAAGCTAAAAGTGACTCAGATACCACTTTATTCAACACTTTTTGTGATGCTGTAGATTTGCTGGTGTTACTGCAGGAGCAACATAAACCTTAAAAGACCACGTCCTCTCCAGACTGCTACTTTTACAGCTTCACTGCAATCCTCACACCAGATTCACCATGGTGCAAACAAAACAATTTTATTCCTGTTGGTATACATTGTTTTGCTTCTGACTGTCAGTGTTAGCCAGGGAATGAGACCCTGCAGGCATTTCCAAATTACAAATTCATCTTCCTCTTTGGTACCTTTTCACCTTTTGGCTGATCAACACCCTCCCTTTCCACAGATTCCCAGGAAAAGAAGTCACTGAGAGACTTTTCCACTGTGAACAGCTGGCAGGACACACAGCCAAGTGCTGCCAGGCTGGGAAAGAGCATCAGGTCCCCCAGGGCTTGGGGGTGATGCTCAGTGGCTGGGTTAACTGATGGCTCACTGGGGTGGAAAATGGAGCAGACTTGTTTCTCAGTGACCTCAATCAAGTTATTTCTGCACCTTGTGCCTCTGTTCTCCTATCTGAAAAAACAGGGTGATTATCAGGATGTCCTTTGTAAATCATCCCAAACTCTATGGATGAAGAGGCTTGGTAATAGATATCAGGATTATTACACTCCCCATCCTCTCTTGTCAGTCTGTTCTCAACTTCCCTTTCCTCCCCGTGCCTCCCAGCACTGCAGGCTTCACCCCCATCAGCAGACATTACTCACAGCAGCTCAGCAGCTCGTGTGTTGACATGAAGGGAGGCCACTGTGGGGGTGACTGTCCTTACCCCACTCTGGTGGCTCATGTCCCCCAAGGCTGGCACCAGCCCCGTGTGTCCCTGTACTGCCAGGGACCAGCCCTGTCCACTGCCTGCTCTAGCCCTTCAGACGCAAAATCCCACGAGACAGCGATTTCTTGGGCTCAGAGGAGTCTCCTCTGTGAGGGGAACATTGCAAAGCACCCCAAAATACCACAAGAATTGACTTACCACCGAGTCAAGGAACCTAATGCAGCACTCGAGCTCGGGCCGAGTTTCACAGAACTGCCGAAAGAGAAGCCTTCCGATGGGCTGCTTTTCACATATGCTGCAGTAATCTCTCTCTAGAGGCAATAAAGAGAAGAACAGAAGCATGAAAATGAGACTAGCTCTGCCTTTTGGGTTGCTCATGAGTTTAAAGCATTGTGAGTGCAGAAGTACAACCCGAAATCAAAACAACCTCCTTCTCCCTGTCACCACGTTTCAGGTATCCAAATACAAATATAATTAATGGCTTTAAGGCTCAGTTAAGAGTGGCTGAATTTTGTAGGGCTGATGTTGGTAAAGGTCAAACAAAAGCCATTCAGCTATTACGAAAAAATAATTTCTTATTTTCCTATGGTGGAAATGTATGCAAAGGTACAGCTCAGACTGGTGGTATTGGTGGGAATGTGGGGAGCAAATTACAAGTCCTTGAAATATGAGTCATACATTAAAGGGTAGAAAAAGCTGGAATTTGTGGAGTCCTTCCTGAATGCTTCCTAGATATGCACTAAAGTGCCTCATATCTCTGGAAATGCTTAGCCTACTTTCTGTTAAACAATTACAGTAAACTATGCATTTTCAAAGGTTTCAAAATTTCTGCTATTTAATTGCTGAGCATTAAGGAATGGATGGAGCATATGGCATCTGGCTCATTTCAGTTTCACACAGCACTCCTTACAGAACTGTAGTTCCCCTCAAAAGCCATGTTTAAATGCCATTCCCCTGTGCTGGTGCATCCACAACCATCACTCACAGTAAAGCAAAAGGTCCCTTACCCATCAGAAGGACTATCAGCAGGACAATATGGATGAAGAGCAGGCATCACTAACTGGCACAGCTACAGCACAAATGCCAAGGGCTTTGGATATTTTTCTGGTGAGAGCAGAAAATCCCCCAGCCTGCTTGGAGCAGCAATACTTGCTTGAGACACGTTATTCCTCTACAAGTACACACATGTCAAACAACATACTGTGTTTCCTTAGGCATTCTTCTCACCACCCTCCTTGCTGCCATATGGCACTTGCTGTTATTATGGAAACAACCAGCTTCTAAACACATAACACAGCACTGCAAACAGACATACAAAACCCACACAAGTTGTCAGAGCCTCGGTTACTTCTCTCTTGGGCCTGCAGTCGCTCCTGCAATGTCTTGGATTCCCCCTCTGCTTTGGCCCCCCACATCCTTCAGCTCCTCCCCTCCATGGATGCAGGCACGTGTCTGTGATGGAGCTCCCCTTTGCTACCCAGCTGAAGGACCTGCTCATCTCAGCTTGTGGCCTGGGGACCATGTTGTGCAAAACCAGGACTTCACAGAATTGTCATAGAATCATGGAATGGTTTGGGTTGGAAGGGATACTAAAGATCACCTAATTACATATCCCCTGCCATGGGCAGAGACACCTTCCACTATCCCAGGTTGCTCCAAGCCTCATCCCTTGAACACTTTAAGGGAGGAAGCATGCACAGCTTCTCTGGGCAACCCATGCCAGGGTCTCACCACCCTCTGAGTACATTTGTCCTGAAGAGAAAAGGCTGTATGAAGTGTTGGACTACTGCCCTGGAGCTGGGTGACAGTGGGCAGGAGCAGCCAAGGCTGCCTCTTGTAAGAGGAAGGAGGGAGCCTGCCCAGTGCTGCACCTGGCTGTACTTCAGGAACTGATTCCTGAAGCACTTCCAGGGTGGTCACTGAAGACATGGGTTGGGGATAGCTGAAATGTGCTTTTAATTCAGTGTGGTCCTGCTCTGCTCTGGTCTTCTGAAGCAGTTGGGAACAACACACCAGCAGCATTTTTCTGCTGGCACTGCCATTCCATTTTGGATCAGGGTATCTCTCAGTCTATCAAGAAGACTGCAATGTTTTGATGCTCTCTCACAAGTAAAACTGGATCAAAATCACTGTGTAAATCCCAACCTGACCTCCAGTCAATCTAATTATCAGCAGCCATCCCTGGCACTGGTTTGTTTGCCTAAGCTGGAGCCTTCAGCATGGAACATCATGGCACTGATACGTGTGGTGGGAAAACCAGCGGGATCACCGGGACACGGAGCAGCCTTGGCATGTCCTTGTGGCTGGTACCAGCTTGTGCTGCTTGACCAAGTGCCATTTTTAGTGAGTAACTGCTGAAGGGACGTGCAGACACATACAGCCCTGAGGGAAGTGAAGGAGTCAGGAGAGTGGATCAAAACAGCCTCTCACAACATCCCAGAAGCCGGCAGGAAGCCAGAGGCTCTGCAGCTCAGGGAGGTGTGAAGCTCCCCTGGGAGGTGTGGAGATTTAACTACATCTGCCTGATGCTGTTTTCTGCTACCTTAACTAGCTAACTCTTGTGAGGGTATGAATAAAACACACACCTTAATACCACTGGCACACGGCCTGCCTGGTGGCAGGACTCAACCACTCCAGAAGCTCAGACCCACAGCAAGCTTCCCCATGACAACCAGCACTGAAAAGAATGAGACTGTCTGGATTCATAACAGAGTCAACCAGAAAGGAACAAACACAATAATCAGCTGGTTTGCCCCATGTTTTCTCTTGTATAACATTATTTGATGGACAGTGCTGTACAAAATGCAGTTAGTTATGAAAGTTGTTATGAGACCCAATGTAGCAGAGGATGATCTTCTACCAAAAGGGCCAGTGAAACCAGTTAAATTAGTGTGCAAATTGCACATTCATAACTGTACTTCATAGCACAGCAGGGAAAGAAGACAAGCAGCTAAACACTATGACATATGCGGATAAACACAACATAAATAAGACATGAGCATGGACTTCCTCCTACTCTACAGAACTTGGCCAACACATGAGAAGGGTGACCCACTTGTAACGAGGAAAAAGGAAATGCCAGAAATAATTTCTGAAAATGCAGCAGCCCGAGCAGTTCCCTGGAGCCATCCACTCCTCTGTCATGTGCAATTTTACTGCTGGATATACCAACACAGACGATAAATACACCAAGAAAATGCCTTCATTCCTTGTAGGTGACATGAACTATTTTCCTAGGCCCTGATCTTGCCGTTGGCCTCACTAAGTCAGCAAAAGGAACCTGCACTCCACTAATTCTCGGGATGCATGGGCCCGGAGTGGACTAAGAAAGAAAAACACATCTCTCAGCTGAGGCTGAAAAAGGAGAGGATGGTTTTATTATAGCAGGAAGTGTTTCAACAGCGTGCTGCACCCCAGAGATGTGTGCTGCACCCCGAGCCGTGCTCAGGGGCTGCTGCAGGAGGGAAGGGATGGGGAGGAAGGCGGGCACCGCAGCCAGGGGCTCTCCTGGGCTGGGGCTGAGCCTTGTGTCGCTCTCGCTCCGCCTGCCAGTAAAAATATCCATCCAGTTTCAAAAGTTTAAAAAATAGAAGGAATGATTTCCTGAGGAAATGGAAATGTTAAACACTTGGAAGTGAAACCATATGCTTATGATGATGAAGTGTAACTAAAACAGCTCTGAGAGTGATATCTTTGGTAGTCAGACCCTCCTGCCTCAGCGCCATCCTGTTTAACACCTGCAAAGTCACCCAAAACAGGGGTAAAAAGCTGGGTGGGTCAAAGTCTTGGGAAAGCAGACACTTCTCACTGACGCCAAACTCTTTATTTAGAAAATATCACTGGCAAACAACGCACACATGCAAGTGAATTCTCCATCCTCCTAACAGAGCAACAACACAGATTAATATAGAAAAGGTATTATATAAAATGCCATAATTAACATTCATAAGATAAATAAAGACAAATGATGTTTATTCATAATTCTACTGACTCATTTTTCCCTTTACTTCATAGCTTATGTATTGAAATACTAATTTCAAGAACACCCAGCACAAAAGAACATAGCAAAACAGTTGCACCTGCACACGTCACGCCGTCACCACTCAAAGCCTATGGCCAAATTTGTTCCCAAACAGATATTCTGGTAAGGTTCTGAAAAATACCTGAGCCCATGCCTAAGAAAAATAGTCCTATTAACAAAATTTCATAGGAGTCAAAACATACCATTGATGAAGTGAAAAACTCAACACAAGGTAATAGAGTTGCTGATGTCAAAATCCCCAAATTTCAATTAAAAGGGGGGAAAATCTAATATTTTAATTAGATAAAAAGTTTCCTGTGCATTGTGAAGATTTTTTTGTCCTGATTTCTCATTTAAATACCTTTCTTTTTTTGGCTGGCTCAAAATATCAGCCTTTGGTGAGAAACAGTGGTCTGCAAAGAAACCAGTCCCCCTTCTCCTTCACATTTGCCATATACCTGTGGGTTTTGATGGGTTAGTTCTGAACTAAAAAACTGTGTCATAACTCTGGGCTGAAAATCAGTCTTTTATGATACTCAATGTAAACTGCAGGTGTCTAAGTAAGACTGCTATAAAAGCTGCACTTCTGCAACTCGTTCTGAAGAGCTGCAAATCCAACCCCTGCAATCAGCTGGTGAGGCTTCCTCCTGTAGATGTCTGTGGGGGAGGGATGAGCTCAGATTAAATCTCACTTTTAAAGTCCACAAAAGCCAAGAGCATCTTTTCAATTTTTTGGTCATTCATTGGTGTGGCCAAGGATTGTATTTATGTACTATCTATTAAGTAACATTTTATTTCCCAACATACTGGAATGCCAAGAGCAGATTTTCCAAAGAAATGCATGGAGAATCGCCAAGAAGACGTGCACCATGCTGCTGCATGGGAACATTTGGACTTGACCTCTGGACCCCTGCTATCCTTGGCATTAAATCAGATGAAAACTGAGTAAGATCCAAATGCAAAGTAATTAGGCTGCCTAAAAAAGCTCCCACAAAACAACAATAACAACAGAACCCCACAAACAAACAAACAAACCAGTAAACAAAGACCTGGAGTTCCCAAAAAGGATGCAGGAAGACTTAATGTTTATTTCCTGCTAATGCTCAGTGATCCAAGATCAGAATTCATTTTTCCTTCCCTATTTTTATTCTTTAAAGTGAACCAAAACCATTCAGGTGTTGTTCCAAGTCTATTATTTGTCTGCTGCTTTCTTCCTGTCACCTGCTTTGTCCCAGAATAACAAAAAGCACCCCAAGTTAATGGAAGAAAGCATTTGAATGCTTCAGTCCCTGCACTCAAGCTGGGCAGTAGGAGCAGCATCAGAGCCTGAGGGAGCAGCAGTCAGCTCCTAAGACTGCTGGCACACCAAAAGTAAAACTTTCTTCTTCCAAGGGGCTGGGGCCTGTCAAAGTGATCCCAAACATCCCTGAGATGGATGGAAATTTCAGCTAAAGATGTCCCAAAATCACATGCCTCCCTCCTCAGTCAAACTCAGGGAGATGCTGCTAAAAGAGATCCAACCCTGCCCAGCCCAAATACAAAACCACTTCTGGGTTTTTTTTTTTGCCCATCTTGCAAGTTTCCTTACAGGGACACACAATGAAAAGGAGGACAAAGGCAGGAACTAAGAGCAAGATTAAAGAACATGCAGCACAACCGAACTAAACAGACTTTCACAGCCCATCATACACTGTGCACTTGTAGCAATTGCCTTCTTTTTGTCAAAAAAAAGACTAAATCCTTTGAGGTTCACAGAATTATTTTGTGCCCATTCAGAGTACTAATGGAAAACAAATTGCATCTTTAAGCACTGAATAACCCCATTTAGAGATATATTAATATAAATACATTTTTCATTTAAAACCAGCAAGTCTAACACTGGTGCTTTAAAGATGTCTTATAATTTACTGCTGTTCTTCTCCAGCCAAAAGTGGAATTACCACTGTCTACATATAAACTTAATAAACAGCACACACTAAACTGCCTAGTCTTTCAGGCTGATGAAAGCTGCTTCTTATCAAAGCATCCTTTGTGGATGTTTTAAAAGGATTTAAATTGCTTTGATTGCATTATTAACAGTGTCTGTGTTGCTCTTGTATTTCAGAATGATCTGGAAAGCTGGAACATTAGCTCTTGCATTCTACAAAAGATGGTTTTTCCATCTTTAATAAAAATGCTTCAATACAAAAGATAATCCTTGTGTTGAAGAGCAAAACCCCAAGATGGGCCACGTCAACACATCTGAAGACCCTCTTATTACCTTTTTTACTCTTACTCTTAATTTTCTATGGTCCTTATTCCTGGAGATGTCATGGCCAGTCAGGACTTCATGAACTTTGCTGGGAACCCAGGTACTTGCAGTGGAAAACATATCAGACTTCTCTCTTTGAGAAACTGAAAATAGGGGACCATTTCTGGTGAAGAAACAGGGATACTGCTGTTTAAACTGCAGAGCCTGATCAAAAATCTGTACAGTAGCGTAGAGAGAGATCTCTTTTTCATGTACCTATTTGGGAATGTTGCAGGAATGGGAGGAAGCAACAGGAAGGAAGTTCCTTGTCCTTCTTGTCTGTTATTTTCTGGGGTTAGTAGGGTTTGAGGCTTTTTTTGTTGTTTGGGGGTGAGTGGGGCTGTTTTACAATGGAAATCTGTGGTTAAGATGCTGAGGACTCTCCATTCGTCCTGTCTCCAGCAATGCATTTAAAAAGTGAGGCAAGCCAGATGGTTAGAGAGCACAAGACAGGAATAAAAATGTCACATTTCAGTTCATTCAAAAAATTCCTATAAACTGTGGCAGTAACTCATGTTATAAAAGCCTAATACAAGCATCCAGGCTCCCGTGGGAATTCAGTTACCAGCACAACTAATATTCTGTGCCTGCAGACCTCTGTGGCAGGCTGTATTTATAAAATGGGGCTAATGGCACTGCCTGCCTCCCAGCAG
The DNA here is from genome assembly GCA_013400175.1 of Phainopepla nitens. Classification (NCBI taxonomy): domain Eukaryota; kingdom Metazoa; phylum Chordata; class Aves; order Passeriformes; family Bombycillidae; genus Phainopepla; species Phainopepla nitens. The sequence continues at coordinate 1,245,391 of VXBQ01003389.1, forward strand.
CGTGGCCAGAAAAAGTCCATTAAAGTGTGGGAGCCCCGAGTGCTGCTGGATGGCCCTGTGGCTCCTGGCTATGGACGTGCAACGCAAACTCCCGGAGCGGAAATTTAGTCGAGGAGAGCACAGCAGAGTCTTTTTATACATTAACTGCTATACTGCTCCAGAGCTTCACCTGGCACTTCTCAGAGATTAAAAACGACGACTCAGCCTCTGTCTCACAGAGTGTTTGTCTTGGCAGGCCCAGGGCCGTGCAGGTGCCGGACAGGAACTCTGAAGCCAAGGGCCGTGATGAAGTTCTCTTGCTGGTGGCAAAAGCACACTCTCTCTAACCATAAATATTTCATCTGCTTTCTTTATTTTTTTTTCATAAAATGTGGAAATTGTTACGACCTATGACAAGATAATGGCTTGATAGATTCCTTATTCCAAACAGCAGCTTGTCCCGGTCTGCAGTTCAAACCAGCCCTTCATTGCTGAGGAAAGCAAAAGACCTAACAAATGAAGAACTAGGGGAGAACATATTTTTTGGCCTTCATTTATTTTTTTCTATCTGAATTTTGGATTTTCTACAAAAGACTTGGAGACCCTCATCTATGCTGTTACAGCAAGCGTGTTGTTCTGGCACTGACTAAGTTTAATTAATTAAAAATAAGAATGCAATCAAGCTTACTTGAGACAATGGAATTACCCCAAACTGGTTTTAAGTCCTGCCAACTTAATTTTCTCTGCTTGTCAGCTGTCTTTTTTAAAACAAACAAAATTTAATCTCCTGATCATCGAACATCTAATGTAATTATTCAGATGCAGACAGTGTTTGCTTTGTATAACTTCCCTTATTTCCACTTTTCGTGGCATTAGGCTACAAGGATAAACTCCACACATCACAGCAGCATTACACTGGAGATGGAAACGGTCCAGTTGGACCGATATGGAAAACATGCCTGGAGAATATTGGAACAAACTCACAGTTAAATACACTTCAGTGATACATATGGATCTTCTCATTTGTTTTTTTGAAAGCAGCTGTATTGAAGCTTTGCTCATGGAATTCTATTTGAAAGACAAATCCGACAAGCAGTTGCATAAATATGTTTGCACGAGTACTTGAACCAGAACGGGTTTGTTGCTTTGTTGATTTTGGACAAAGACTTTGACAGGAGGGATAACAACCCACCCACCCTTTTTGTAGCAGCAGCAGGAGGAGGATCAAACAGGATCCTGTGAGCTCAATATAATCACTGCACAGGAAAACATGAGTGGAGTCCAGAGCCTGGGGAGGGACCTTCAGCTCTCACAGGGGAGACATTTGGTCATCCAGCCTTGTGCCAGGAGCACAGTCAGATGGCAAAGAGAAAATGCTCTGCCCTGAGACCAGGCTGTTTGCCAGTGGAAGACAAATTCTCATCCTAACAAAATCTGAGCTACTCTGCTGAGTTATTCCAGCCCTCCCCCAATACTTCTGGTATCTTCTAAAAGTTACTCGCTCAGGCAACTGCATCCCTCCCATGTGGGTCACTGGCCAAGCCCCATGCTCAAAAGCAGAAACTGCAGGGTCGAGGTTCAGTTGAAGAATGGAGTTTGCTATTAATGCTTGAGCCTCTCAGTCAGAGAAACAAAAATATTGCTGTGTGAATTATGGGGTGCAGGGAAAGACAACAAATAATAGCTGCCAATAATGAAGACGTTTGTTAAACCTGCTGGAACCACAGAATATTCTGAGTTGGAAGGGACCCAACCATCGAATCCAGCTTTTAAGTGAACATATGGGGATTGAACCCAGGCTTAGTGTTATCAGCACCATGCTCTGACCAAGTGAGATGGAAAGAAAGATTCCCATCAATACCAGTAGCTCTTTGATCAAGCCCACCTTAGTTTTCCCACCTCTCCTCTGTCAGGCACAATTTACATGAATAAAACACTCACTCTGTCTCTCAGCTCCACAGTCAGCCCCAGCAGGACAGTGGAAATGCGTGAACCAGAATTAATCGCCAGGAAATCTGGATTGTGAATGTGCAATGCAAATATTTTAAAGTGTTTTTTTTTTTTTTAACTTAAATTATTATGTACCATGTTCTTAAACACATCCTTTCTTTTACATTTGGCTGCCAGTTAAAATAACAGTGCATAGAAAGGGAACAAAAAGCAAAAAAGAGCAGGGAGACAGACTGACTGGCTGGCAGACAGATGGGCAGGTGTGTTACACTTCTAATCAAAAAATTACCATTACTAGTAGTAAGCTGCTTTCCATTCACATAAATTACACTTGAAAAGCACATGGCCCTGGATCAATGCCTTTGGTGAGGTTTCCCAAGCACAGTGTTTGAACAGTTCTCTCTGGGGCCAATCATAAAGGTATTCAGGGCAGAGTGGTCTTCCAAACTACTTCACACTGATCACAAAAGATTCCCCACCAACATATCCCAGAACTTTCATGTGGTACTCGTGCCCACACCAAAACCCTGACCACTACCCTGGCTAGGAGAGGAGTTTGCCTTTATCTTCTTAAATGGCTTTCAACAATGTCACTGTGGCAAGGCCAGAGGACTGGAAAAAAATCCCTCAAAGAAATATGAAAGCTCACCTCAGAAACGCCCTGTGAAATTTGGGGAACAAACACTTAGTTGTTTTCATTTTGTTCTGCTTTGGATGGGAATGACAGAACTGGATGATTTGTTCTCAAGGACCAAAGCTACTGAGTTTTTGGTTGTTTTTTTTTTTTTTTTTTGGGACTTTTATGTCAAGTCTGAAAGTTTTTAACTGAAATACCAAACTTATTTTCTGTCTAGTGCTGTTATTTAGACTCCTGCCTGGTGACATTCTGGGTTACACATGCTGAAAGAAAATTTCAGTGGAAGTTGCAATTTGAATGTTTAATGTTATGAAATCTACAGAACTGTTGCTGTTGTACATAGCACAAAATAAACATCTCAATTCCAGGAAACTAATGGAGACATCTTGTGAATCACTTTCTTAAGACGAAAAGACTTCTGCAAAACTACTCTTTGACTTCTAAAGCAGCCTAGGTAGAAAGCAAAGCAGCTTTCCTTTTTCAAGACTAAACTTTTACCAGGTCAGCAAGTGGCAGAGTGCACAGAGCCACCAGCACAGTCACTCTGCGAGTGAATATTTAAGCAGCACACGTTACTGACAGGCACATAATAAAACTATTCACAGGGATTACTTACTCTGCATGCTGTGCAATAGTCACTGCAAGTCCTGAGCATTCCAGCCATTTTATTAGTGAATCCTTTAACAGAATAGTAGATGCTATTAGTTGTTACTTCATTGCTAAATTTTCCTGGGTATTTTTCTTTCAGTTTTTTTCCCCTGATGTTTTGAAACCTCAAGCTTCAAGTACAACAAAACTCAACACTGGTAAAACTCCACTTATTTTATAAGTGTTTGTCAATCCCAACCTTTAGAAAAATTGCACAAAAAGCTCAACCACCAACCTAAGTAATCAGAGACAATAATATACTGGAAAACATAATCAATCCTCAACGATTTTTAAGGGGTACCACTGACCTGTGACAACACTGCTAAATTATCACTTAACTGGATCTTTTGCTCAACTACAAGTGGCTTATTTGTAATAATACAGACACTAACTTTGCCTTGGTTTATATTGACAGGCTGATTTGACTACCTGCTGAGAGACAGCCCCCTCTGAGTGGGTGTGAAGGAGCTGAGCTGCTGAGTAGAACTGATAGGAGGAGTGGAAAGGAGGTTTTAAAGTCATTTAGAAACTCCAAATGCATTGAAAGTAACTTGTGCAAGCGGGGGATTGCCAGTGACAAGTTTTTTTTCTCCTTTTTGACAGAAATCTGCAGTACCAGGGATCCCTTCATATCAAATTACTGGGATGGATGCAGAGGGTGTGGCAGCTTTTGTCCAGACACAAAAACCATAAACAGTCTTATTTAGGTCTACCAAAAAAAAANAGAACTTCCACTTCATTCTTATGAAAACTGGATTGTCATAGGGAAAATATGTGAAAACATTTGCAGTTTTAAAAGTTATTCTAGTATTTGAATTTTTTCAGTTTATCTCTTTTTTTTTCCTGGTCATTTCTTGGTTTACTTTTCCAGTCATACAAAAAACCATCTTAGCCTTATGAAGTGGTTTTATCCCCATTTTGTTTCCTAAATTTCAACTTACAGCCACAAATATCCAGCAACACAAAATAATGGTGTTCAGATCTGCAAAACAAGAAGCCCAGTCTATCACCTCCAAAGTTACTGAAAAGATTTCAGTGAACAGAAGACAAAATCAACAGCAACTTCAAGCAGGGTTGCCTACCTCATAAGCGGTGATAGGATATTTAGATGCTGAAAACATATTTAGACATTTTACTTCTCACTTGGAAGAGGATACTTTAACATGTTGGATCTGAAGAAATAAATGAATAACTGAGATCCTAATGCTTGCCTAAAGCCTTCTTCAGCACCCTTCCAGCCAGGTGCTGACCCACTAACACACTGCTTTGCCCAAATACATCAGCTGGATACATTGAAATCTAATCCAGTTATCTCATCAACTTTTATACCAGAGTGACACAGGGCAAGGAGTAACTGTGGCGTGGTAAAGCAGCCTCACAACTACGTGAGAAATCCATTCCCAAGTTATTCTGGTCAAGAACATACAAGGAAGCAAGGTGGACGAAGCCAGAAATAAGAACTGTGCAACTGCTCATGCTGCCCTTTCTCAGCTGGGTGACACCACCTTCCCTCTGTGTGAAGCATCATCTCTGAGTCCCTAAACGTGAAGGGATGCTCACACATGGGGAAAAGGATCACTTTTATGGGGCAGACACTTAGATTTGGTTTGCCCCTTCAATTCTACCAAGCAGAGTAGCTTCTTGTGCTTGTACTTTCATGCTGACCTCCAGAATGGGTAGGGCAGGAGCTGTTTATGGCTTTTTGGTGCACAGATGTTTGGAGCAAGCTGTGGCTCCACCAGCAATATTCTGTGTCCCATGGGCACGGATTGACTGCTCCTGTCACCTCATCAGTCAGTGCAAGAGTTGCTGGGAGTTCTTAAAATATGGAATACAGGATTATTGTGTGCAATTATCACTTTAGAGATGGGTAGGCTCTCCTGTGAGAGTGGGATATGGGACTCAGCACAGTGCACGAGGCTGGAAGGGTTAACAGCTCCATTTCCAGGACTGAGGTGCACTATCTTCTGGGTCCTGAGCCCAGGAACTCTACAGAAGACAGGGATTTCCTCTTCAGCAGACACATCAAATGTACTTCTCTAAAAGGAAAAGGGGGAAAGGGATGGAAAGAAGAGCCACATGGCTGATCTGAAAGGAAAGCATGCTTGCATCGACACTGAAACATTAGAGACATTGTTTGAGTGCAGTTCATCCTTGCAAAAATATTATCCTCGTCTCGATGCCAAGGTCGGTGAAAGTATGGGCTACTTGCCATGGAAGTGCTGGGTATTTAGGCTAGACCTGTCATGGGGCTTATTTACTCTCTGCGCCCAACGTTTCAGACACACTCAAGTGTAGTGTTCATGTCTTGGCAGGAACTTCTCATTCATGCATTTTCTCCTGGTCCCCTTTGAGGAGTCTTCCTCCCCCGACATTGCAGTGGTTGAAATTTCATTGCTTGCTGAGAAAACCAACACTGATTAATTTCATCCTACTTGCATGGAAGAGGTAAAGTATGCAGGTCTCCAGCCAGGGACAAGGAAATCCCTGCTGCTTACATGCCACATGGAATAAGCAGCCCATGGTTGAGGCCATTGGACTTCAACAGTCTTCATTCCACCAGCAGGAAAGAAGCAATTATCCATAGCAGCATGGGGAGCAAACAGGAAGTAATGCAACATATTCACTTTTGATTACAGAATATCTTTTTTTTCTAAAACACAATATTTCACAAGGAAGAATTCAGCAGCAGCGTTACGTCGACGCACCCCAAATTATTAAAGGAACGTGATTGAGGTTGCAAAGCTAAGCCTCAAAACCTAGGAAAAACCTAAATTAAAGTTGCTGGTGCGGCCTGAATGCCACTGCTCACTGTGTGTGCGTTCTGGTACAGTCTTTAATTACATCACTGCAAACTGCTTTTCCCACAGGGCCTTCGCCTCACGCAGCTCACAGGACGGACAGTGCTTAATAATGAGCAGCTATTCAGTGTTTGGTCCTCTCCTCTGGTTCAGAGTAAGCCCTGGACTGTATTTACTGCACACCAGTCAGGCCTGCTCTGAAGACACAGTGATTCATTTCCCCATGGGCCTTTCTGTGACATTCTCCAAGGCACCCTTTGAATACCTCAGGTGTATTCATGGATCTATTTGCACCCCACCTCTGGGAGACAGAGACTCCAATTTTGCAGATGGGGAATTGAAACATATGAAGATTAAGGTAAAAGGTCCATTGACTGGTGTTACTTGATTTTCTGTGTATTTAACTTTAAATGCTGTTCTCTCTGTCCAAAGGCAACCTTCCATTTGCTTCAGTTGGACACGTTGGTAACCGAGACCCAAAAATCCCAAGGCAACTACTCAGAAAATGGAAAAAGCACAATTTGAGGCCAACTGTGAAAAACTAATTTTAAGTGACTTGCCTGTCATCACATAAGATCTATCCCTGTCCAGTTCCTTAGTATGCTATTCAATTGCTTTGGCTATGAGACCATTTCCTTTGATGCTGCAAATCCCCATTTAAATTTATCACACACCTTTTACCTCATGCAGTAAATGAGTCAGCCATTCTATGCTCCTTTATTAGACAACCCAGTTCCAGCCCCAGACTAACTCAGGCTTTTGAACTGACTGCATTAGGGCTCCTGGGGAAGAAAATTAATTATTTGATATATATACTAAAAGATGAATTTAAGCTGCATAGGCAGCCTTAATTCAAAATTTATTTTAGGTGCTCATTGTTTTAACACATATTTTTGCATGCTTAATTTGCTAAGCTTTTAACGAAGTGAAGAAAAACTGAAGAAAAAACCTGCTGTGGACCAGTAGAGAAAATCCTGCTCATTTGGAAGAGTTCACACAAAAGGCTGGGAACTTTCAACTTGGCAACTTGAAGAATGTTCTTTTAACACAGCTTCTCTTGAGCTCTTTCCTAAGTTTTCTTTGAAACAGGAACACCATCACGTTGACACTCACAGTGATACCCATACCAGCAGAGCTGACACAGGGGTTTCAGTGTATCTGCTTGTGCTGCTGGGAGCTGGGAAAGAAGCTGTAAATTGTGTTGGTTGATCATCCTGGGTTCTACGGACTCTGCAGACCATGACTCCCCTATTTTTTTCTTTCACCTTCCCTTACTAACTTTTGCCATCTTCTCCAGCAGTACTTCTCCTCCATTCTACTTCCTCCAAGATGAGCCAAGTTTCCTCCACTTGTACAGTCAATCTCAACCTCTCTAGACAGTGAGTCCCAATTTCCCCACCCATCTGATCCCAGCACTTGTCCTACACTGATGGTGTGCAGCAGTAGAGGTGGGATATGGATTTACTGCACACCAGCAACTCTGCAACAGCTCTCCAAGTGTCACCCTTTGGGAGACATCTGCAAGACTTTGAGCCTCAGTCTGAAGTGGCTGCTTTCTTTCACTGGAGGGAAAAGCATGGAGGGATCCTCAAGATGGGATCCTTCTCTGAAAAGCACCCTAAATGAACTCCTCCATTTTTGACTGAGAGGATGAACAGGTCGATGAGTTGCAGCAAAAATACTGTTGAACTTTGTCAGCTCCCTCAGCAATGTGCAAATCAACTAACATCCCCTGAAACTGCAACAGATCTCATACTTAGCCTGGATATTTAAGGAATAGGTATAATGGTGTTAATTCACCAGCGCTCATTCCCTCACCAAACTGATGCTGCTTCTTTGTCTTTCTGATAAATCTTGGCTTCCACCTACAGATTGTTAGTTTTAATAAAACAAAATTAAAAAGAAAAAAGAAGAAATGTAGCACTGAATATATCCAGCATGAAAAATTTCAGTCTACATAACTCTGTCAAGATCTTAATCTTATAATGTCCAGTATCAGACAAATTCAAGAATGAGTGGTGCTATCCAGCCCACCAGTAACAGCAACCCTTACTTAGAACGTTTGGCTTTAGGAGAAGTGTTGTTATTATTTATCATGTGTTACAGGGCCAGTTCTGTCCTGCCTGCTGGTGTTTGGGGACCTTGACTTGGGAGCCTCACTGGATGCTGATTGCAAAACTCTCAGAGGATGCTATCTCTGAGGGTCATGTGGGAACCAAAACACAAGCAGCTTCTTTTTCCAGTTTTAGCCTTAATACATAAACATAAAACAGCAGAAGAAGAGGAAAAATAAGAGTGACTGCATAAGACTCATGCAATGTTTTATAAAATTTTATGATTTGTAGTAATTAAGCATCTCTCTCAGCTTATTGGGGATTAATATTACCTTACTTTCTTTGAATTCCATTCAGTTCTTACATTATACATATTCCACATGAGCGTTCTCTTCTCCCAAGACTTCTGGCACAAATGTGAGCCTCTTTGGTAAGGACTCATAAGGTTATGAATGTCTGGACAGCCTGAGTAATGAAAGGCCATTTGGGGCCGAACCATTGACCACAGATTTAACTTGCCAGGAAGCATAAAACATAAAATGTAAATTAGGTACTAATAACCCAATTTTCTTCTAAATCCTTGGTACAGATGCGCAGCATGAAGTACAGATTATGTTTTGAGAGAGATTTTGGAATAATTTGCAGTTAAAAATATTGCATGGGACCTTGTGTTGTGGCCTCAGAAGAGACTGAATTGTGAGTTGTTACTGCTGCCCTTGAACCCACTTCAGTCGATGGAAAGTTTCATTGGCACCTGGATTTGTTGCTTTGGGTAGCTGCCTAGCTACCAGCAAAACCCAGCACATAATACTGTCATCAGGGAAAGAGGAATGTGCAGTCCAGCAAGCAAGACATGCATGGAAAAGTACATTTCTCCCAGCATGTTTTGCAATCTCCATGCTATTCCCTCCCATCTTCCTTTCCACTGATCTCATCTGTGGAGATGAAATCAAGAATAAAACTTAGGAAGTAGCACTTGCAGGGCAAGATCATTTTACTGCCTGTGCATGACCAGCATCATCCTTAACACAGCTTTGACCCTCTGGATGGGGCCAAGCCCGTGTGAAAAAACAGACCTACAGCTCCAGTGTTCCTCAGTCAAGGGATCTGAAGGCAGCTTGAGGTTGGCTGGGCACGTTTGGTTCCCATGTGAATTTGCCATTAGAGTTGTGGTCTTGGATTCTGCCAGCAACAGTGTGTATGAAACTGTACCCTGGGAAATGGAGTTACACGTTATGCAGGTCACAGCACAACATTTCTGTCATGCTGCTTTCAGAACACGTATAAAGACATTCCTTCATGTGTGAATTCCAGCCTCCAGCTGCTTTATGGAAGAAGGTTGGAGCCATCAGTCCCCCCTCAGAAGCCACCTTTCTTGTTCTGTTCATTGCAACCTAGCTATGAGGAAATGACCAGCTTTTCTTTTTTTCATCTTGGCCCAGGAGTATCTAAAAATACAACCTGCGGAACTCACTCCTTTAATTAATTATGCTTCAGGTAAAAATAAAATAAATGTACTTGGCTTTAATGAGATCTGCAACTGATTCTCCATCTCGTGGCACACATCCTTTTTAGGCAAAACCTGGATTCTTGCTATGTTTCAATAGGTCAGTACACCTGATACGTCTGAGTCAAACTACTGCTCTACAGCTCAACAATTTCTACCATTCTTCTCACCTAGAAAATGAGATAATTCAATCAGTACTTTTAAAAATTAAATAAATACCTGGTTTTTGGCATGTGAAGAGGGGAAAACTGTGGCTAGGCCTCTGATGCAAGAGTTAAAGAGAAGACAGGAGTAGATCTCTACTGTATCTCTGCAGAATTGCCTTGCTGGAATAGATACCTGCTCCCGAAGAAGCAATGCAGGGGAAAGCAAACTCGTATCTCCTCATTCCCTCTTCCTGTTAATAATCTGTAGCATCATTACTAATAAACATTATTTTACTGTGCTAATGGCTAATCATGGCACAGGAGCAAGAACATATGGAGGGGAGCATGGTGCTAGGCACTGAATAGACACAGAAAAACAAGGCAGTCCTACCCAGATGAATGGAAAAGTTTAGAGAATATAAATAAATATTCATTGCTTTTGGATGCCCGTCAGAGACACTTTCCAAGTCTTCTCAGGTTCGACTGCTACTATTGATGTAGCAAAAGAGAATCATGACTTAAACAGGGAAAGGAGGAGACTCCTAAAACCACACAAAACAGAAACAGACTAAACAAGCCTCTTGAAGAAATATGCATTTGAGAAACTACCCTGATTTAAAAGATCTGTTTTTTTATCCTTCCTCCCCTGCGTGGACCTGTGCTACAGCAGCACGCTGGAGATACATAATGTGATAACTCAGGGACACTAACACTGCAATGATTCTGCAAGAGCAAGAAAATAAACCTTGAGATTACAAAGAAAAAAAACAAGAAAAAAAATCCACAAGGTCTGCTCTAGTGCACACTATCATTATTGATGTGAATCATGACTTTGTGATCCTCAGAGAAGGGTTGATGTGCCTCTCCATAAATCAGGTCTTAAGGGTATATACATTACCAGCAAAGGAAAAGCACCACAGTTTGCTTTCCCATAATGATCCAGCAATGGCATTTAATTGAGCAGAATATAAACACCCAGGTTGGAATTTAGCCAGGACACTACATTTAACATCCTACTCTAAATAAGAAATTCCATATAGGCTGCAGTGTCCAAGCAGAGCAGAGACAAGCTAAAGTAAAAGATCTCCTCTGATAATCCCTCTCACAACAAACTACACAGACCAGAATTTATAGTCCTGGGCAACATCAAGAGTTGAGGCGACCCTGGCTGCAACTGCCAAATGCGGTGGAGGACTTGGAGAACGTTTGCTGTGGATGACAGCACGTGTCTTTTGTCTTGGAGTATCCCAGCTAAGTCCCCTAGGGAAAAAACCAAACAGCCATCCAGCAAGAGGTCTCTCTCCCACCCTGTCCTGTTGGCCAGCCTCCCTTGGTCACCGTGCTCTCAAATGAACTCACTCATAAATGTGATGACAGCCTCCCCAGTTTTTGGATGTCGGACTTTAAGTGAAAGGAAATCAGGGTGTTTGGAAAGTTGTCACCTTATCCTCTGCCAAGGACCAGGAGAATTTTCTTTCTTCATTTTTTAGGAGTGGCCAAACCACTTTTGAATCACACAGTCAACATGGTGAGCATGGCTGACTTGCCTTACTTTCCCCCGAACCAATATACACTGTTCAATGACAATGGCTTGTGCAAATACTGGCAGGAAGTCAGCAAAAAATATGACAGAAGGAAGATGTAAAATTTCCACCCCAATTAAGGAAACTGGTTTTGGTTACTCTCATCAATTGAGACTAATTAGATTACTAAGAGTGGCTAGACCTGGCTCTAGTGTGGAATAATCTGCTTGAGTCTCTCACAAATGATATTTCCACTGAACAGACCCAAGACAACACTCCCTTTGCCTCAGGTGTCTGTGTTGACCAGTCTGATTTCATCCATCCTGTCACCTGGTGCTGCCCTTGGCACAGCCTCACTGAAAGCACTGTAGCACACTATGTAGATAAATCCCCTCTTCATCCATCATTGTGAAAAGTCTTACAAATATTGCAAGATAGTCCAGGAATTCATACAAGTCCCTTGATTTCAATGGGAACTGTTGTACTGTGGAGTTCTCCAAATCAGATAATTCAGACAATTGAAATGGTCTGCTTCTCTTTTTTTTCCCAATTCAGCATTCTTGTGAGACAACATTTTAATTTGTTATCTTCCTAAGTTTTTTATCAGATTTTCATGTATTCTTCACTTTAGCCTTCACATAATTTTCTGATTAAATAACTGAAAACACCTGGAACAGACCATGTCTTTCAGCATGTACTCAGAGGAGCCCAATGACTTTGAAAAGCTCAGTATGCAAGGCCAGAGCTTTAAAATTTCCTTGTGGGTATTCACATTTCAGTTGGAATATATTTGGGTTTGACAAAAAAAGAATACATCGGGAAGGTAAGAAATCACTGATTAACAAACTCTGTTACTGCTCACGATTAAGGCAGAGACCACCTTTTACTTGTGTCTGGGTTCACATAATATCTCACAGCTCTACATCAGTCCAGCTATATGGCACTGCCTTCATTTCTGGATCCCTCAAGTCTTCCTCTCCATGAGCTGTTGAGTCCTGGGTAAGAGCAGAGATTTCAAAGAGCTACAGTAGGTCATTAATAATAAGAATAAATGCCTGAGACAATGCCTTAAAACAACCGTTCTCTAAAATTAATAGGGACATAAATTTCACTTGCTGCAAATTAGAGACCGGGAGGTCCAAGCACAATCCATTTTCTAAGCATTCTATTTTAAAGTAGCATAGATCAACACCATGAAATGACAGTGCAGGTTCACTTTGAAATAACCAAGTCCTGCTAGGCTATGCCAGCTGCAATGGGCAACAGCATGAAACACTCTGGCACGTTCCTCTTCAGGTTGGGGGAAGCCTCTCAGAAACATTAGCTGCTCCTGCTACTTCTTCACAAGCCTGTTCTGCCACTCTTTTCAGGCTGCTCCCATGCCCACTGCATTAACCACGTGCAACCACACCTCTAAATCATGGGCTGCTTGACAAGGGCCCCGAGCAAAGAGCTTCTGTTAACTCAGATCATGAGAACTTCCACCAGCCCCAAACCAGAATGCCTGTTGGGGTGCTGGTTTTGCTCTTCTCCATTTGATCTTGCCTTTTCATGATGGGTTTTTATGGTGGCAATAATGTTTTCCTACTCATCTCATGCTGCCTGAGACATTAGTTTTTTGTATTCACTTTTCCTTGCCTTGAATTAGAGCACAGTCTTTTACCACCGCCACAGCTCAGTCGTTCTCAGATGCTTTAACCCTGATCTGTTTGATTCCAGGGCTCAATACAACCCAGAGTCCACATTCCTTGTGCTGACTGATAACCTCCTCCAGGCCACAGATAACTATTTATTACAGCACACTGACCACATGGCCTTCCCCTTCTTTTGCAACAGAAGCTGCAGAGCAATGCCAAGCTCCGATTCTCTGACCCCAAGGACTTCCATGGGAGATCCACAACAACCCTAGCTTTATTTCACATGCAGAGCTCTGACAGCTGGATCACATCTGGATATCACTGGATACACTCTTGGGCAGCTGAGTGACAGGCCAATCCAATAGGATTCAGAGACATTAACTGGAGCTTTGAAGCCTGAGGTGAGGAATAAAACTGATTTACTAAAACACAATGAAAAAGTCAGCGCTTATGAGAAGCCAGATTGAAGGAGGCTGTTCTGTCACTCAGGTTCAGGGCTGGGTTGGATTTGCCAAGTGCTTTTCTCCTTATGGCTGATGAGGAAACTGTGGGTTTGACATTTGACTGTGGACCTCTCTGCAGTGCCTCTGCCTCTGCTGGCGTCCCTCATGCCATCTCCCCTTTCAGATGGCTGAGAACAGCAGGACACTTTGCAATGGATCTTTCCTGCCCTGCTCGGCCCTGCACTGCACAGGGTTCCCACAGCTGTCATTAGCTGGGAGCTGAGGTCCAGCTTGAGTGGAAAACATCACACCATAACAGCCTAAACACCAGACATCTGCTGTCCCTGTGCCCCGGGCCATGTCACTCCAGGCGCTTGGAGAGCTCGGCGGCGTGGGCTGGAGCTCTGCAGACACTCCTGGAGCAAGGGCAGTCTCCTCTGGAATGTGCTCCTCCACTTCAGCTCTAACAGCCTGGATTTCATGACCTCTCCCTCCCAGGTCATCTTGTAGGGTCCATCTGCTTTCCCAGGCTCTGAAGGGGGGGAGAAATTTGGGGAATTCTAAGGCTACTGTAGAAAAGACTTAGTCATAATGCGGCACTAAGAGTTTGTGCCCAGAGACATTGGCTCAGTGGGTAGAAATTGCGGTGATATTGAGTAAATCTGCCCAGAAAGCAGAACAGGGAACTGTCACTGAACTGAAGAAGCAAACACTTATTGACTTTCTGGGACAGGAAATAAAGGATTTTTACAACCTGGTAAGTAAAATTGTTCCGATTAAGGCTTAAAGTCCATAAGTAAAAGAAGAGAAAGAAAAGGACTAGCAGAAAACATAGAACTTATGGTCCTAAGAGGAAGGAGGGATGAGGAAGTTCATGACAGATTGTTCCAAGAGCCTACTTAAAATATTCAATGCTGATCCCTCTACCTTCCAGCTCCTTAAAAGAAATCACCTCTTACATCATGCCATTCAAAATGAATTATGCTTTCAAATTTCTTTGTTTCCTGCTATATTCATACTAAACTATTACATTGTATGCAGGAAAGAATCCAGGAAAAGCAACTCATTGCATGCAAGGAATGGTTTTCTTCAGATGGCTTTAATGCTGAAGACAAAGGTCAGCAATTTACCCCAAACAAAGCACTGGAATTTAATCTTTCCTCTTCTTGGGAGCAGCATGATTCCACAGCCTTCACTGCGTTCTTCAAATACATTCCTACTGGAAAGCAGGGCTTTAAAAAACCTTTTTTTAAAGCTGTTTTTTTTTTTCCTGAGCGACTTGAAGCCATGAATACTGTATTAGGGAGCTGCCAAGTTATCTGCAGTGGACCTCTACCACTTTACCTCTTCCAGAGATTCTTGTTTAATTAACGCATTCCTCAAGCTGTAGGACTCCTCACAGCTGAGGATTTCTTCTGCTCCGCGCTGGAGGATGAGGGCACGGACAGTTCACATCAAATCCTGCAGCCCCCTGATCAGCTTTGCTTTGCATGCCAACTGCAGAGCCTGGAAATGCATCCCGGCACAACGCGTGAAACCAGCAAACTGTGCTCTGCAACTGGGAAGGAAGGGGAAGACAGCTGGAAATGTGCATTATTTAAAATGCTGTAGGATGAGAAACAGATGCTGGCATGGCATTTGTGGAGTTGAAAGTCACCCAGCTCACGCTGCCAGTTGGCAAGCTAGCCTGGTATCAAACCCACAGCTATGCAAAACCCACCACCACAACTGGCACCCGGGCTGGCAGAGCCGGCCAGGGCCGGCAATCACGGTCACTGGAGTGTTCCTTCTCTTGCCATTGTACCTCCACCCTGCACCAGAGCACACACAGGCTGCACCTGCCTGGGAGACACACGAAATATCTCCCTTTCAAGGGCTGTCTGTGCATTACCTGTCACCAGGACTTAAACTTGCTAAAATGAAAGGTAAAAAAGGTGGGAAGAGAAGCAAAGGGGTGCATTTGCTCTCTAATTTGTCTCGATGACCCACATCTCACAGGCAGAGCCTCCAGCTGAACTCCCAGTGCCTTCTCTCTCTGAGGCAGTCAAAGGAAAGGCTTTCTGATCCCTTCCCAATGCATGCTATAAGTGGGTGAGTTGGCAGCAAGATGAGATTCCCTTCCTTATTGCTGCCTACCAAAAAGGGAAAGCCTGGAAAACTGCCAGATCTGAGGACTTGCTAGGGAAATACGAGTTTGTTGATGGGAGGCAAAAAACAGATGAGGCAGAATTCCACATAATTCTGCCAGCTAAAGCATTGTTTTGACTTGCATCAGTAGAAGGAAGCTATCAGCTAATTTACACAAAGAATAAAGGCTTTTGGGGAGATGTGATTTAGCATCATCAGCCTTCAGCAACGAGTGAGACAGAAGGCTAAAATCATAGAATCATAGAATAGTTTGGGTTGGAAGGGATCTTTAAAGATCATCTAGTCCAATCCCCTGCAATGAACATGGGGGTTTAGGAAAAAATTATAATCTGTCCTTGGGGATGGAGAAGAACAAGTTTTCTCATATGATAGGAACAAGGAGAAAATAAAGAATATCCTACCCATGCTAAGAGTTACAGTGAGCACTAATGCACCACTGTGTAGATTTCAGAGTCTGTAGGTGCTTTACTAGGAATTGGTAGTGGGAGATGGTTACTCTCCACTGAGTTCAACAGTGCTATTGGGAACAAAATCCTATCCCTTTTGTTTTGAACGGGGATGGCAGGTCTCCATCAGAGCTCCTTTAGGATTTGGAAGAGAGGCCAGCGAGTGCCAGAAAACTTGCTAAAACCACATGGCTACAGGGTGGATCCCCTGTCTCTGTGCTGGCCCTGCTGTAATCCCAGTCTGTGCTGGTGCACAGAGCCCTTTGCAGAGCACAGTGGCAGAAACCACAACCTTGTGTGACCTTTGCACTGGCAGCTCCTCTGCTGAGTTTGAGACTTCGCATTGCCTCCTTTCACTCCTTAAGATCTCACCTAAAGAAGCTGATTTTTAACTCATGAGAAAGGCCCCTGCCTCCTGAGGAGACTTTGATGTAGATTCTAAAAAAGACATTAGTCCCAGTCATAGGACTTGGGGCTGTCCATGGCAAAGAACAGGGAGAAAAGGCTGTAATTCTCCCTTGCAGCTCTGACCACTGATTCATAGTCACACTGGCATAGACAATACTGACATAGACAATATTTTTAGAAGTTGGTTGGGTTTTTTTTTCCATAGAAGATAATGAGGTTATGGTGCCCCATGGACACCCACAGTCTCCTGGGCAGGGATGAAAGCAGTCTTAGAAGGAAAGAGTTTCTACCTTGGAGGAAGAAAGCCTCCATGGAGCTAAGGACAGTCACGAGGTCCACTCCCAGCACTGGGGCTGCTTAACAGCTGCTCTTTTCATGCTGGCTCTTCTCCTCCTACAAGCAGAACAAGCCTTGGGAATACTCCCACTGATGATACAAAGGGGATGGATCTTTGTTTACCTACAGCTTTTCCCCCCAGCTCACCCACTCTTCTGTCCTCTGTTCTACAATCTCCTCAGGCACAGACCTGGGCACACAGAGGCCTCCAGGAGCCAACAGTGCTGTTGTTCCCTCCCCAAGGAGAGGTTTGTTCCCTACCATGTGGGGCCCAGCCTGTCACCAGCACAGAAGTCTTTCCCAAAGACTTCCCACCTAGTTACTCATCGTCAGGCTTAGCAGGTTCAGCTGAAGAGATCTGAAAAGGAAATCTGAAAAGGATCTTGCTTGAAGGGGCAGGGCTGCCAGCTGGCTTTGGCTGCTGGAGAGCTGATCAGCATAAACATGTCATACTTGGCTACATTCAATCAAATATTCCCTGTTATTCAATGAGTTCCTCACCATGTGTTTCTCTCTTTTGCATTATACAGTCAGTATTGTACCTTTGAGGGTGTCTCTACTTCCTTTTTAGACCTCTCTTGAAGCTCAGTTTGCTAAAGTCACTGTTCATGAAACAAACTATACCCACACCAAAAGGTCAAATACGACAAACCTGGTGCTCAAGTGCTGAATGTTGTTTGTTTGGACTGATCAGAATAGCTCTGAAGTGACTTACACCAAATTCTTCCTGTGCTCAAAACTATGTTTCTCCATAAGCCATGTTTACAAATGCCAAAAATATTTTGAACCAGGAGTTATGAAAGCCTGAAAGCACTTACTTATAGAGAGCTGTTTCAACATTGCAAATGCTTGTATGTACTTGAGCCAGGTCCTGTTGCTCATGAGAACAGCCTTTACCAATCTGTCAACACTGACCTAACTTGTCCAAGAGAGAGCTCAGAAAATCAATGTGACGTGGAGAGACCTTCAAAGTGCCACTGTACAAATACAAAGCTGGTGCAGGGCTGGAGGATGCTTTGGCAGGGACAAAGAAGTTTGTAACCATCTCCAAATATCACATTTTTGTGTGTCATTTAATACTACAGAGACTTGCCCTCTTTTGAAGTTAATAATTCTTCTAGAAAGATAAAACCCTTCACATTTTTTCTTAATATACTAAATTGAATTGTAACTTAAATGTCTTGGTTCATAACATATTTTTAAGGATTATAAGAGTTTCAGATTATTTGTTGGACCATTTTTCACTGGCTTTACCAATGCCAGGACAACAGGGGTTTCTTCAGCAAAATCAAGTATCATTCTACCATCCTGCCAAAACTTGGGAGACTTTTTTCATAGTTTGCATTATACTATCCTGCTCTATAATTTTGTTTCCTTTCCCTAAATTGGACTTACACTCATCCTTTCCATTAGTT
Organism: Phainopepla nitens; assembly: GCA_013400175.1. Classification (NCBI taxonomy): domain Eukaryota; kingdom Metazoa; phylum Chordata; class Aves; order Passeriformes; family Bombycillidae; genus Phainopepla; species Phainopepla nitens. The sequence goes on from VXBQ01003389.1 coordinate 1,263,469, forward strand.
CACCTAAGGGACAGCAGTTTAGGGCTGAGAGTATTTTATTTTACTTGTCTGAGAATTCCCTGGCATCAGTTTAGCACAGTAAAAATGTGATTAATAAGTAAATAACAGTACTGGCACAACCAGGGGCTCTGTTCAGAAATGGCCTCATAGCTCCTGCTTTGATCTTGCCGAGTGGCAGTTCTATTTTAATAGCAATATTTAGCAGAATTTGTGGACATGCCCTGATTACTGACCTACAGAGCACAGAGAAATATTTCAAATTATCACCTCCGAGTGTTTTCAAAGCAGCACAGAGTGATTACCTGAAAAATAAATGGAATCTCTCAATGACTTCAGGGACTCAGCCAAACCACTGAAAAATCAGGCTTGTAACATTCCACATGTGAATTCCCTCATGCTGTCTTGAAATCAGAATTAAAAGGTAGGTGTGGGATTATCTTAAAAACACTCGACCTCTCTTTTCCTTGAAAGCTGGAAGCCATGAGCACAAGGACAACAGCAGGCCATATTTCCACTAAGGGACTTTCCCTGGTGCATGATTCTTCCCAGAAAACCCTAAAACAAAGCCCAGCCACAGTCCTAGAGGCCTCTGTAGTAACCAGCAGAAGCCAAGTCAAAATAACACTTCCTCTACCAGCTACTCCAAATGAGTTCTTTTCCTCAAGAAACATTAACTTTGGCTAATCCCATCCCTCCCTGAAAGCCTGAGTGTATGCCCAAAGGTGAGGATTTCAGGCTGTTCACTTCACAGCATCCATATAAAGTAGGTTTGGTAGATCTTTTCTCTCCCTTTTCCTTCCCTGCAGTTCCCTCCTTCCATTATAAGAGGGCTCCTGCACTGTTTAATTCAAGGAAAACTTTCCCTCTGAGTCCAGCAGAGCTGAGCAGAGCCAACCAAGCTTTGTCCTGCCACCACCTTCCCACCACTACCAGGAGCAAAGCTACAAGAGAGTCCTGCAGGGATAAGAGCAAGGTTTTACCATAAATGCAGGCCTACCTCTCATTCCCCATACCCAGCAAATGCTGAATTGGTTTTAAAAGAAATTTCCTTAACAACCAAGTACTACTATTTAACAGGACCCGTGAGCACTTCTATAGCATTTTACAAATCACTGCATAAGCATTAATTAGACTTAATGACTCATATTACTTAATGAGATAATGAAAAACCCTGCAGCTCACAATATCTACTTCTATTTTCAGCAAGAGATGAAATAGATCTTGTAAAAGGATATATTCTCTTCTAACTCCCTTCCTGCATATCCCTGTAACAACGCTGGAAAGTAATTCAAAGTGTGCAAGTCGTGGCATTTTTCTCCTTCTCAGTTTGCAAAGGCTAATAAAGTCTTTGCCATGAAACACAAATACAGAATTTTAGTGACAATATTTGTTCCTTAGGATGCTTTCTGTTGAAGGATGACTGGTGGGGGCTCACTTTTTGGTACGAAGGCTTGGATTTGCTTCCCGTTCTGTATGGAGAATAGCAACGTCTTTCTTGCTTTCTTTCTGGGTTGCCCCTGCCAAGGTAATACTTAATGGATTAGGTCTTGTGAAATAAATTCTGTAAATAGAACGTGGACTGAGATCATTTCAACTCATTTCCCCTGTGTCCCCTTCCCGTCCTGGAAGCTGTCAAGCACAAGCAGCCTGCAAGCAGCCTGTTCTCCCTGTGTTAGTCTTGAGTCTCACTAGATGCATAAAACAGCTTGTTTTTCACATACTTTCTGTGATGGCATTAAAAAAAAATTACAAGGGGAAAAAAAAAAAATCCCAACCCTTCTCAATTCCACCCATAGCTATAAACTGGATACAGCTAATCTTGCAAGGGCACCAAACATTGCCCTGTTTGTCCACATTTGACAACTAGAAACCTATGTTTATGATGGAATTACAGTTGAATCTGAAGGATTTTAAAGAAAGGAACTGAACCAACTGTGGGTTTGTAAATAAACAATATGGTTTTGACGTCAGCCATATCATTTCATGTGCTGGAACTGTTTCTATCATGTGGCCAGTTCCTGCCCCTGAAGAGTATCTAATTTAATTTAGATGTATTCATGATATGGGACAGCAGGTCAAGTCCAAGAAACTACAGGGTAACTCTGCAGGAAGATCTGTGCTGGAAAAATTGCATAAGCTGCACTTCGAAGGAGCAACAGAGACCTTTTGGCTCAGGGAAGAGAGAGGAAAGTGATGTCTACGGCAGAAAAAGGAAAAAAGAAAATGAGAGGAAAGGAAGTGCAAGGAGTGGGCACTGTCAAGGGGAAGGACTTTCTTTCTCCTTTAGAAATGAATCAGTTTGAGGTATTTTTCTGTATTAATGTAATTCAAAAAACTCTGCATAACTTTTTCCAGAGCAATAAATCCTATCCACAGCTTTCAGGAGTCCTTCCAACTTTTGTTTTTGGTCCTTCTTGGGTTCTTCTCTCTGCTCTTTCTGTACTGGCCCTGCAGACAATCACCACGGGGAATAACTCATCCCAGGAGATCTTCTGTGAGGCACCACTCCAGCATCCATGGGATCACCCACAACAAGCCCTCAGGTCCTGGTGACCCCGGGGGTGATGCAGAGCCCCAGTCCCTCCCCTGAGCACCTGGGCTGTGAACAAACATCCAGGTGAGGGCTGGCACTTGGGTGAGGGGAGAACAACAGCAAGATATCCCTTTGCTGCTGCTGCTAGTGACTGAAATATGTCTTATGTTGCAGGTATCTAAGGGCACCAGTGTGGGGAAACTGCTTTTCATAAAGGGCATGATTCTGATTGCTAAAATGCCCCCCATCCGGGCATTGACTTAATTTAAAGGGATGCCCTGTGGGGTTAAGAAATTCTTTTTGAGCCTACATGTTTACATATGTTTACATGTGTACTTACAGCTTGGGCCTTAAATTATATGAATTTCTCTAGAAATATATTTAACAGTACTAACAGTATAACAACAATACAGTATGTTGTCTTATTTATTCATTTAAATATTTTTACTAGACAGCATTTTCTACTCCAATAGTTCTAGTTCCCCAGGTTTCCAGAAAACCCAGCTCCTCCCAGAAGTGGTGTAGAGCTCTGTGCTGGGTACTCAGCTCTGGCTGTACACACACACTCCCCACCAGCACCTTCCCAACACAGCTACCTTGATTCCTACACATTTGGAAAGAGGAGAGGAGATGGTTCCCCTCGCGTTTTTTTCATGCCATGGAATCCTGACTGCTTGTTGAAAAACTATTTCCAATAAAAATGTACGTTGGTTTTTTTTCCCAAGGAAAGCTAACACTTTCTACCAAAAAAATATTTCTCAAAAACTTAAACTCTAGTTTTAGCCAAAAACACGAGACTAGCCTTAGGTGTAGGATTCAGACCAATACTACAAGACAATATCACAGAAGTTATAACCAGCTGAGCTTGGTTATTTACAGTGGAAGGCAAGCTGCAGTTCCTTCCTTTGATCTATTTGTTGGCTTCAGGATTACATTTCTCAACCATGCTTTTTAATCACTGTAAACATCAGAGGTGAAGAATTTGGTGGAGAGAAAATTGGCTGCTTCTTTGTGTTTTTGATCAGACCGGGCTTTGATGCCTCCTCCTTCCCAGTTCCAGTGCCTGAGCTTTGTATGTGACACCAGCACGTGGGCTCAGGCTCTGGGATCTGCACATGGAGTCTACTTCCTTGCCTTCATCTCCATCCCCTGAGGGAATGGAGCCCCAGGGGTGATGCCCTTCCCAGTGAGGAGGGGCAGGGTGCCACACAGTCACCCCACAAAGGACACTGCCAGGCCATGCTGTCACTCAGTCTCTCAGGGACAGCTTCCCTCCTGAGCAAGCCTGCAAACTCACACTTTGCTTTTGCAAGACCCCTCACCCACGAGTTTCTCTCTGCAGTGCTGGAAAACCTCTGGAGGCAAGAAACCCGAGAATGGCTGGTGGGAATTGATGCAAGACGTGCAGCAGAGCAGGGAGGTCCAAGCTACCTTTGAACGAGACAACAGGGGTACAGCAGGAGGCTTTCTGCCACAGGATGGAGCTCAGTGCAGGCTGCAGAGCATTTCTAGGAAGCTCCAAAATACTCAAAGCATCTGAATCTCATTGCAGAGCCTGCACTGCCAGTTGTGCCTCCAGGCAGATAAATTGCAAAGTGACTGAAAAGAAGAATCGTGTAGGTGAAGGTCTTGATCATGTCTGAAAAAGTACAACACCCAAGAGAGTGAGGGGGGTAGGAAAGAGCCAGCTTTTGTAAAAAGGGAGCATGTGAACTCTGTGGCTTCAATTTTGTCCCACTTACTCTGTCCACCAGCTCTACAAAGTGTTTCTTCTCACACAGAAGTGTATTTTTAACAACCCTGAAAAGAATGTACCAGAAGCTCGAGCTACTTTTACCCCAGGTAAATGGGATGCAAATGCCATGTAAGAGGTTAAATGGCAAAGGAAGAAATTTTTTTTTTTTTTAACCAAGAATGGCCAAATTAATATTAATGGGGCTAATCTTTCTGGCTGTGAAATCTCACAGAATAAAAATATTTCACAGGAGAAATCCTCAGCGTTCTCTTCTACCTGAGTATCATACACAACCTGAAACTGCTTTACCAAAGGACTTAGAAGTTTTCTGCAATAATGCAACAAACACAGGCACATTGTGTGGCAGTTTCCCCACAAGCTTCAATCTATGGGGTAAAAAAGTCTTGATTTATTATATAGCATTTGGAGAGTTACAAATGAAAATTTGCCAAAGATCAGAATAATCAAATCTTTCACCCAGGCAGTTTTTTCATGAAAGAAAAAAAGCACAGAATGGGTCTGAGCAAAATAAATAAAAATTCCATACTTTTAACCAACAGAACCTTTTGCGTCATTCAGAAATATTTACAGACATCCAAAATCTTTTATCAGCAAAAAGACGCCCTGGCCTTTCAGATTACAACTTTTTCTTACATTTTTGTTTACTGATGGTCTTTAAACTGGTGGATATCTCTAACTTATGGCATCTCTTCCTGTCGAGTCAAATGCAGAAACTTTTAAAGTTGTTCCTTGCTATTTTTTTCTCTTCCCTTGAAATATCTCTCTTCTGCTAAGCTGTCATCTGTGAGTTTTAAAGACTGCAGAACCCCATCTACAGCAGCATCCATCACATGAGTCATGGTAACTATGCCTCAAACATCAGTTTTTATCCATTGACTGGGCTTCTGGTGTCAATATGGAAATCTTCCAACCTGGAAAGGGCTGTCTGTTTTAATACAATTAAATACAGCCAGGAAGAGGGCAAATGGAAACATGCATTAGCCATTCAGAGAATACAAGCCTCTCTCAGAGCCCAGTAAAGTGCAGCATCCCTGCTTCCCTTGCTTATTTAATTAGCACACAATGAAGGCCACTGAATTTCCCTGCAAAAGGTGTTGCGTACTTTGGACAAAAAAGAAAGGAGAAAAGAAGTTGCTTTTAAGTCCAGTCCAAAAAAATAGCTCCTTGGCTAAATGGCACTTTTAATAAAGATGTTTCCAGTGCTTGTTTATTTATCAAAAAGCAGTGTTTCTCTCGGGTGTTTTGATTTTTATTTCTGTGCACAAGAAGGAGGGGAAAAAAAGGCCTTTACTAAGCAAGTCTTTCAGTGAGACACCAGATGATGGATAGTCAAACACAGAGTCTCCTGTAAACACAGAGGTAACCAAAAGGTATGAACTGACTCATAATTGTGTCAACACAGGTCGCAGACCCTTGGTTTATTTCAGCCTTCCTGTTTTTCACAGATTTCTTTTCACACTACACTATTTTTTTTTAAGACACAGACTCTTTTCAGTACATCTTAGCAGGGTGCAAAAGCACACACGTTTTTACACCAAAATGTGGGCATCTACACACACATGTAGGCTGTACTGCCACAATTTCAACAGCAGCATTTTCCATCTATTGCTTATGGCTACATTAAACTGAGCTGTGCAGCCCATGACTGCTCTAAATCAAAAAGTCCATCCCATTCCTGCCTCCAGTCTTTCCCCAGAGGCTCTTGGGAAGCATCCAGAAGAGAGGAATACAACAAAACCTCAACAGCTTAGTGCTCCAGTTCATCCAACCCTCTAAGACTCGCTGTGATTTTTTTTTTAATCTAAGTGGCAAATTTATTCTGTCTGACAGAAAATGCTTAGAGAAGGACAGGCAGCAAAGAGGTGTGTGATGAGCAGAACCTGCCTATATTTGTCCTGATCTCTAAACAAATTGAATTAGGCTGTAGCCTTTTCCTTGTATGAAGTTTAGAACCATGTTTTGGGTTGGAAGGTTGGAAAGATCATTTAGTTCCAACCCCTTTAGCAGACCTTCCACTAAAAGCCCCATCCAATCTGGCCGTGGAGGAAAAAGCCTTTCTGGGCTCTCTATTTCATTATTAGCACTGACTAGAGGGTTAAGAAATTGTATGGGTAGGGGCTGATGTGCAGACACCCCAAGACATTGAATCCCCTGCAAGTCCCAGAGCAGCAGAAGGGCCAGGAAAGATGTTCCAGTACATTACTTGTACCTGTGGAGATACTAGTCTGAAATCCTGAGATCCTTTTAAAGGACTTGCAGAAAACAACAAATGAAGAAGGGCTAAAGCCAGAGAAATTGTTCTTCCTCAGCAGAGGCAAGTAAAAAAGCCTTTTAAGGCCAGACTGCAGTGACCAGTGCTTGTTCCTGGGTGTCCAGGGAACACAGCCCAGCGCAAGGGATTTCATGGATCCATCCTGAGCACACACATGGAAAGGACTCAGTGCTACAGACCCACCCACCCAAGATGTCTCAGAAACCCTGTATGAGCAAGGAGAAGTTTGGACAACTGCTTGTCTAGGTTGTTTCAACTTCAGAGATTTGCTGAAAATGGTAGAGCCAGCAAGGACAGGAGACCTTGCTCAGGCTGAGCAGTGCCTCATTCCTTGTATGATCACATCCAACTCAGTGGGAAAGTGACTCAACAAAAACTAGAGTCACAGAACCAGGATTTGGACCTTATTTCCCACTGTGGAAAAGGCAGTTGCTAAAATTCCCAGTTACCAGGTAATCACTGTAGTGACTGAAACCAAATCCACCCAGAGATCCCACAACAGCTCTTGCCTGGTTACATCACCAAATCATTCACCAAAAAAATGCAAAACAAATCACATTAGGGTAAAGCTGACACATACACAAAAAACCAGAAATATCATTTCAGAAACAGAAATAATTGGCAGATTTAATTTTTAAAGACTACTCATTTTGGGATAGTACACCCTCGTAAAGAGACAGCGTTTTGTCTGGAGCCATTTTCCCATTTGGAAACCAAGGCTGCCAGAACAATGGGGAGAATTCCCTTTGCAAATTACAATATATTAAGTCAGATTTGCTTCCAGCAGGTTCTGTACCTTCAGAAATTGGTCAGGCTTTGTAAGTTTGTCAACTGGGGAAAACCTACACTCTATTCTCCTGCCTCCCCTCTTTTCTTTACCTTCTTTTAGCTCTACAACAGAATGTGAAGGAAGGAAATTTTACTGAAGGAGACCATGAAAAGAGTTTTCAAAACATTCCACATATTTTCTCTGCATAAACAGCTGTGGATTTCAAATGTAAATAGTGCCAGGGCACTGTCACTCAGACTCCAGGAGTTCACCCAAGTTAGACAAATTATGCTGCCCGTTATCTAAGTTGTTACAGATTCTTGCCTTTCATTCACTCCTTGCCAGTGGGTGGATTTTATGTGTAGGGGAGAAGAGGAGCCTCAAATGCTGAAGTTAACCTCTTGTGGTGAGACCAGTAATCCTGGGCTTTCCAGGGGAGAATGCAGAAGGAGATAGCTATTAGCCCTGTCTGCCAAGGCAGCAGTCAAAAGAATGCTGAAATTTGGCATGTATGAGCAGGAGAAATGCAGTGCTATGAAAATGGACACTGCAAGCTCCCTGCCAAATCTGCAGCATTTGGCCCACATGAATAAAACAAATTAAGTTAAAAGAAGTTTTTTACATGTCCTGTAAAAAACCTCCATAAAGCTGTGTTGTGAATAGGAGATGGTGCTGCTGAGCAAACCTGCCTGGCAGAAGCAGTGGCTGCTGCTTCAAACATCATATCCACACTATAATTAATACTAACCTTCAACTACAGTCAGCAAGTCTCATTTCCTCCCAGATAAGGAGATACTTTTTACAAAAGAATGCAGGATGTGATGAGGGGATTCCTTTCTGAGTGTGTTTTTACAGCCACACTGGTAGGGACAGAGTGAAAGCCCCTGTCCCACATGCCAGGTATCGTCCAGCTGTGAAGCCCCTTTGGGTCCTGGAACCTGTGTATGGAAAACAAAGGGCCTGGATGCTGCCAGCCCCATGCCCTGCCCAGCAAGTGCATCATTCCAGTCTCTCCTGCCTGGGCCACAACCCCTTTTAGGAACAGAAAACGCTGAGTTTGGATGGCAGCACCATGGGAGGAATGGGCATGGCCATGCCCACCTGTAAGCTGATTCCCTGTAATGGTGAGTACCTTTAATGCCATTCTAATGAGCCACTTCTGATAGAATGTTTTATTTATGCAGCACTTCCAAAGAAGGGAAAAGCTCTTACCTATTGTTCTTCGGAGATCTTCACACTGGCTAATGTGAGGGAATTTCAATATTTCCTTCCACTTCTTGCTTTTTCCTTTGCGTTTCCCTCCACCCCCTGCAGGGAGAGAAATATCAGGATTAGATTGCTTTGGGGGCATAGTTCCACCTAGAGTTTACCTGCCCAGTCACAGTTCTTATGGATACCATTAATAATTAAAGCTGAGACATTGTAGGTTGATGTACCAGCAGATCCCTGGAAGTGTTGAAGGAAAGGCTGAATGGGGCTCTGAACAATCTGGTCTAGCAAAAAGATATCCCTGCCCATTGCAGGGGGTTGCAATTAGATGATCTTTAAGGTCCCTTCTCAGCCAAACCATTCTATGATTCTATGATACAGATCAAATCTCAACTTGTTTGAACTTAAAACAGTCCAAGGAGGTGGCAGCTGCCAGAAGATCAGCTCACTCAAAGTTGGAAGTCCAGGCTTGTTGCCCACCAGCTGCAGTTGAGATGACAGTGCTACCTCCAGCATCACCTCTTCCCCAGCCAAGAGCCGCTTCACACAAGACAAACAATCTTGTAAAATTACAGTTCACACCTTTTCATCACAGATATCTCCCTTCTGGTTTTGGGACCAGCCCTGATTCTATCCCAAAAAAGTACTGAAAACTGAAGATCAAAATTCAATTCCTGCCATCCCCTCCCACCCTCACATTACAAATCCTGCCAACATGGCACTACTGCTGCTGTTACACCCTCTGGTCACTGCTGCTTCCACAGGAGAACTGTAGGAGAAAATTAATAGCTCCATGAGGAAAAAAATCACTTACTGCTTCTTCTTTCTGTTCTGCTTAGAGAGGCTGTGCAGCCAGTGGAGGAGGAGTATCCCTCTGGACATGAAAGCCCAAATGCAGACTGGGATTCTCCGAGTCTCTGTATTTACTGCAATTCAGTCCCTGTGCTCAAAATCAAATTCACTTGAGTCTATTTTACATGCACTGGCATGTTCAATGACTAATTCAGAGCTGAGTTAATTCTGTAGCAGGGTTGGTAGAGTCACAATTGCAGATGGAGAGTGTGTTGGGTCCTGCATGACACTGCAGGCTAAATTAGGAGAGCACTGACTCAAAAGGTAGCAGACCACCAGAGAGAAAACAGGAGCCTCAAAAAAAAATTACAAGTAGTGCTCTCTGTAGAGCATTTCTGATCACACAATGTCACCTTTGGCACAGGAGAGTTCTTTTGCATGTCACCCTTTATTCCTTTGTTTTTGGTGGCCAATGGTTTCGCCACCACAGTCTGCCTTGAATTATTTTAAACTTCTTATTGACAGGACCTGATTGTATTTCTACAGGATGCAGAGTAGAGCTGAGATATGTGCACTGGCCATACAGGACCCAGCTTGTTTGGACTTTCAGGAGCACAGCCCTGCTATCCTTTCCAGGAATCAGACTGCAGCAAAGCACAGAGAGCTGTGACTGCCTCCCCACCACACAGGATTGTGCAACACAGAGGTACCCCTTGGGTCTGTAATGAATTCTGCTTCAATCCCTCCTCTTCAGTGCATCCCAACCACTGCTGCTGAAGCCATTTCCTTCCCCATCCCTCTGCCCACAGCAACAGAGAGCTTGCCTTGCTCTCTTGGTCTTGCATGCTGAAGGCCTTAGGTGAACTACAAAGTGCTGCTAAGCATTTTGTGGGCTGGGGTGAGCACTGTGATCATCTGTTGACCAACTTCTGGAGCACATCTGTTCACAGATGGCTCTGCTCTGGCTGCCAGTGGCCAAAGGAGTTGGATTCAGCAACCCTAAGGGTCTTCATTGGTTTTCATGTCCCCAAAAGCCCAGTCTTGCAACCCTGCACAGCGGCTCCTGCATGCCAAGCTGCCTCCTCCACTTGCTCCTCTTTTCCTTCTCTTCCAGGGGCATTTTCCTTTGTGCTCCTGCCCTTATGCCTCATCACACTCTCCTTACGTTTCTCTCCTTGCACCCTTCCTTTACATACTCCTCTGGGAAAATGATCCTTCCACCAGGAATTCCTGCTTCCTTCTCTCTTCCAATCATTCTCTATGGCTGTGTTTTCTTCTCTGAACCATTCTTCCCTGAACTTTTCTTCTCTTTGTGTTTTTCCTCATACTCATTTACCTTAGAATTACAGAATTCTACAAAAATACTGAGTTAGAAAGGACCCATCAAGACCATCGAGTCCAACTCCTGGCCCTGCACAGGACACCCCAAGAAACACACCTGTGCCTGAGAGTGCTGTCCAAATGTTTTTTGAACTCAGACAGGTTTGGTGCTGTGACCTCTTCCCTGGAGAGCCTGTTCCAGCGTTCACCCACCCTCTGGGTGAAAAACCTTTTCCTGATACCCAACTTAAATCTCCATGTGCCCCTCATTTCTGGCTGCTGCAACTGCAGCACCCTCTGCCCTTACCAAGGGTCAGACAGAGATGCTGCTTGGGGCAAGCAGGAGCTCTCTGCTCAAGGGATGTGCAGCTGCTTGGGCAGCAGTGTCTGCCCCAACAGTATTTCCAAACACTTCTGGACACAGGAGGCAGTGGGAGTCAGCCAGATGAAACCATCCTTTAGGCTGAATCTGCTCAACACTGGTACACCTTCACCCACTGAAGGTCTACCCTGCAGGCACAAGCACTAGAAGTTCCAGAGCACACCTGCTTCTCCAGCCACTTTTACAGAAGTCCTCCCAAAAGGCTGCATCTTTAGCAGCATCAAGCAACACAGAATATTGTAAAATAGCCCTTTGCTCTAAATGACAGCTCTGAGATTTGTGCAGAGGTGATATGATTCTGCTAAGCTGGGCCAGAACATCTTTAAAATCCATTCAATGTAAAATATGTATTGATGTATTTACATTGGATGATGTATTTCTGACATTAAATTTCCATCAAAACTAGAGAAGGGCTCTGCGGTCCCCCCGTTAAAACCGTGATCGATACAGCCAGCGTGATCTCTTCTCTTTTGTGGCCATCCTCCAAAAATAAGCAGCCTTGCCTGATGAATCATTTGCTCTTAGCTGAGCGTGAAGTAGCGTTACTGCTTTGCTTGTGACGTCTTTATGTTAAAGATTCTGATCAAGTGCTTTAATCGACCTGACCTTTCCGCTCTCAGCTTTTCTTGTGGAGCCAGCAGTGTTTGCTGGCTCCAAACGTTAATTCTGGGGGGGGTTTGAAGGACATAATGCAGAGAGACAGCTGAGACACAGTAAATTGTCTAGCAGAGCTAAAAGCTAAAAGGGGAGGTTTCTCTGAATAGGTCACGGTGCAGGTTGCAGAGGGAAGCTTTTCACACGTTGCCTTGATTGCTGCCTTTGCACCATACGGGAGGATTTGCATCCTTCAAGGCAGCTTCTCAGGGCAGGACTTGACAGATGTGCCATGTTTTAAATGCAAGTTCCATCAGGCAGTGTTGGAGGGTCTGACTGCATTAAAATTTTGCTTTGCTGCTGACGACAAAAGGTGAGCTGCCAGCAACAGCTCAGCCTCGCTTCCTTGCCTGCACTCAGCAACTCAGCATTTGCAAACTGAGGGCTGAAGCTAATTCTCTAACATGTCAACCAGTCCTGCAGGAAACAAAAGCATTTGCTCTACATCTTACCTACTGAAAAATACATGGCACTTTTCACATCATCTTCTGATGCTGCTTGGCAAATCTAGCTCTGATCTCTGCCTGCGAGGAGAGAGACATAACCAGAGGCACACATGTAAAACATCTGCCAGCAGGAGCTACCCTTAGCCTGAAGGGCCTACCTTTTTTTCCCCTCCATTATTCAGTATATACTTACTCTCCTAACACCAAGAGGAGACAGGAAAACACCTGCATATTATTAAGCCAGTGAGATATTCCAAAATTAAATGAGAAATCAGAGACAGAGATGAAGAGGAAGCTGAAGAAGCCAAGGCTTTGAGTCTGTTAATTGTGCTAAAGACAGCATCAAGCCATGCTCCTGCTCAGATAATTGAAGATTATTCACGACATGGAATATTGTTGGATGAATTTATTCCAGCACCATGCCTGTAGCATATTCCATTTGCACCTCATGCCACCATGCAAGGTGGATTTTGAGGATGGATAATCTGAGTTCCTACTGCTGCTCTGCTCTTGCCCACGTGGACAGGATAGCAGCACATCCCATGCTGCCAGGCCTGGCTAATCCAAGAGAGCCAAATATTTCATCCAACTGTATTAACTGCAATCTAGTTAATCCACAGATCACTGGAGGATGACTACAGCTTCCATCTTCCACTTCACAACAGTACCTGGGTTGTCATCCAAGGCCTTCCCAACAACAGTAGAGAGCTCTGTAGCCTCAGAATGCAAGGCCTTTGACTACACAGTAAAAGCAGTAAAACAAACTCCAAAAAAGTAAAAAAAAATCATGGTGAGTGTCCTATTCCCACTCACAAGATGTTTACGTTTCTTCTCTCCTTCCTCCTGCCACCCTTTCTCTACTCTGTCCCATGGAGGTGTTTGGAGCTATGTGTTATATATGGAGTTGCCATATCAGAGTAAGGTCTGGCCAGTACAGGATGGACTGCAGGCAGCTTCAGAGGAAGATCTTGGAAAGCTGTTTCTGAAGTATCTGAAAAACATTAACATTTGTTCCATATTCTGTTCATTAGATATGGCTAACAAAACATGAAGGTGTATGGCTCCCAAACAATTTCTTCTCTCATTTTAGCATCTGTGCTACTTAGAATCAGGCTGTTCTTATGATCCTGGTAAATGCCCTGCACTGCTGAATGCCCTCATGTCTCATGTGGGTGTGAATACCAAAGATTAACTGTGTATCTGTGAAGGAAAAGAATACTAATTTTAATCTTGTTTTCCTAGAGCGCCTCATCCTAATGAGACAGCATGAATAAAACTTACCAGCCCATCATTTTCCCCTAGGAATTTTTCATGTCTAATAAATCCAGCCTATAAGGCAAACAGTTTCACCCTTATTAGACCTGCTTCATGTGGAAGTTCTCCCAGGTTCACTATTCTTCTTTCATATTAGTTCCACCTACGCTCAGCTGCACTAGCAAATAAAACCAGGGCTTGTTTTTAAAGAATGAAAGACTGCTTGCTCTCTGCCCTTCATCCTTCCTCTCTCCTCTGGCAAAGCAGAAAAAGAATTCCAGGAACCCTGTTTTATTCCATAAAGATCTTAGATGATACTCCTGATTAACCTGTGCTTAAAACAAGCACTTACAAGATCGTTAGGAACCACTTTATGAATCCCCTCCTGTCAGCCCAAAGAAAATGCAAAGGGTATGAGGGCTGGATTTCCTAAAGCAGGTGGGTGTCCACCATCCACTGGGGTGCAGTGCCTCTGCAAATCAGTCTCTAGAGCCTCTTTTTTATCAGATACAATAAAAAGTCCACTGCAAGCCCTCAGAAGAGAATCATGATACACAGCTCCTCTTATCGACGTTAATCTGTCTTTATCTCCCGCAGCCTTTCCTGATGAGCTCAGCTCTGAAGAGTCACAGACCATGATAAGGGTTTTGTGCCCATCTCCCCTGCTGCCACAGCACATTTGCTCATAAAGCTTCTACAAATACCTAAGCCTGACAACCACCGTGTAAAACAACTCGCTGCTTTTTGGGAATGAAGAGCAGACGTGCAGATTTCATGTTTAAGCTCCAGAACCACGCTGATGGGAATTTCACGAGCAAAAGCACAAGCAGAGTCAGGCTGGCTTTGCAATCTGGTTACCAGAGGGCAAAATATTTTGTATACAACTGGCATCTAAAGCACTATTAACCTTGGCTTACAGAAGTCAGTGTTGATAAACATTTACTGCAGGAATATCTACCTATGATTTAAAGCAGAGGTTCAGGTAATACTGTAAATACTAATGAGTGGCTGAAATATGACTTTAACAACACATTTTTTATGTTAGTAATAATGTTAATAATATGCTTTAGTAACATCCACTGCCCTGAAGGGACAGAGAAAGAGAAGGGATTAGTCTTTGAAGATTGATCCTCAGGGCTTAACTATCATATGTTAAGACCTTTTTGTTACTGCCCTGGGAATATAAAGGAGTCTTTGCACAAGCTACCTTCATGCCTGGTCAGAGCACATTGAAAGGACTTAAACAAACTTAAAAATTAGGCCTTTAATTTCTTCTGTTAGTCTCAAGTAGGCATCCCAGTTTGTGGCATTCTCCACACAACTCCGCCTACATCCTCCACTGGATATTTTTAATGCATCTTTGAGATTATTTGAAAAAGTTTTCTTTGGGTTTTGTGGGTCAGTTCACAAATACTGGGTTTATGTTTCACTGCTATGCTAACACAGAGTTGTTTGGTCACAAATTTCCCTGGATGCAGTTTCATTTCCCTCAACATAAACACCTATAGTTTGTCTTTTATCGTGTCTCTTTCTCTCTTTTTTTACCTTGTATTTAACTGCATTGTGTTTATCTGCAGCTGATAAATGAGCAAAAAGAGATTGTTGGCTTTTATGCCACAAACAAAAATAATCCATGAGATACAAAGTCTATAGAAGATTTATAATCTATTAAAGAACAAACAAACAGTAAATCTTACAAAAATAAAGCTAGCTATAATCTAAAACATTAAAATTAGAAGGGCTCAAAATTTCAATTTCCTATTCTTGACCTTAAAGTAAACAAGGCTACTGGCACAAACCCAGGCATTTTTTGTTGGGTTTAGAATGCACTACCATGTACTGGCTGATTCAATATATCTGGAGGACTGTCTGGGGACTACTGAGAGATTTTCTTCATCAATTGGGTGCATAACAGAAAAAAAAAATTGTAACACTTCACTATCAATGATTACTATGGGAGACCAAGCTTTTGAACAGAGTTGAGATTTAAGGTTATCACCCTGCTGAAAGTATTAAATCTCTCAGTGGACCTTTCCTCCAAACTGCAACTGAGACTGTATTTCAAAAGTTCTACAAAATTCTGATGTAAAGACATTAAACGGTTTCACTGCGATAACATTTGAGTCATCTCAGTTCTCCAGCGTCAAAACATTATCATAGAACATATCAAATAGAGTACTAAGATATCACTGGAACAAAATGGGTGCGGTAAATTGACATTCTTTACTTTGTTAAAATGATGTTTCTATATTGTCAATAAGAAGGTAGAAAAAGCAAATCATCTTTTCTTTTAAGCAGACACTTTCTTGCAAACCCTTTAATTTTTGACAAAACTTCATTCTCCGAAAGGAAGATTCTTTTGTCAGAAATGTTCTCAACTGTCACATGCTTTGAAATACACAAGAATTAAACAAAGAACGTGGTCTCCCCATAGTTGAATGTCTGAGTGACTCTAAATTCCCACATTTCTTACCAATTCCCTTGAGTTAATTTGCACAGCTGTGAGCTACACTGGCTGTAAGAGACCTGCTTCCCATTCTTCCAAAGGAAGAATGCAAATCCCTGCTCCAGAAATCCTGCTTGAATAGGGCTTGATTACATCTTTCCAGGAAGGAACTCCTCTTTAAGCAATGGCTTTTAAACTTATGACCTATTCTATATATTTATTACCCTGTTTAGCAACATGCATGCAAGCTGCCAACTGATGCCTTCAAACTCAAACTGCAAATGCAACTTGAGGTGGTCCTGTGCATGGTTAGGATGATGATCTTTGTGGGTTCCTTGTAATTCAGGATATTCTATGAGTCTGTGAGCTCATCACCCACATAAAGTGCATGTATTGCCCACACAGACTGCCCAGGAGGATGTGCAGTGCTCCTGGATTCAGCTGTGCTCCTCAAACAGCCCAAATGTTCCCAGGGCTGGCCCCTAAACACAAAATACCTTACAGGGACTCCTGGATCCTAGCTAGACACTGAGATAAGTGACTAGAAACCTAAAAAGCTCAGCTGATTTGCTGATCCATGACGTGCAGTTCTGATGTTTAGCAACACAACAGCACAATGTGCAACACAAGGCAGGAGGACTTCAAGGAAAAACCTGGTGCTGGTACTGGCAAATACATGGGGCTCAGCTCTCCTGAAAAATATGATGCCAGTTCCAGAGGGAGAATATGCCAAAACCCAGCCCTGAGCAGGAAAGGCTGTGGGTTCTGTCTGTCCCTGTCAAAGAGCTGTGTGGGCTCTTTCTCCTGCAAATAGTTCTGCAGTATCTAAAAAAATAACTTAGCCTCTGTGTTCCTGACATTTGAGTCTTATGAGGAGTATTTCTGAACAGTGGGGAGGAGATCCAGCTGGAGGGGAGGTGAGAATTCAAGTGTTCTCATCAGTAGTCTGTAGCCAAGCTCTGAGAATTATGTTCTATTCTGGTTTTTTACCCTCACCTAAATAAACTTACCAACAAGACTAAAGAAAATAACTTTTGTAAACATAATGAAAAATTACTGGCTTGAGACAGGCTGTGTCATTAGGTCTGGCTGATTTATTAGTTCCACCAAATTGGTAGAATTGGTAAAGCTTTGAGATGTTCTGACAAGAACCCAGAAATCCACATGTTAAAAATGGTGAAAATTAGGCTGGGAACATCCTAAGTATAAGTGCATGGGCTATACTGCCTAAATTATTTTAGGGAAATTTCCCTTCTGTGACACTTTTTGCTTCCAGAGTCAGACAGGAAGAAAAGTGCAGCATCATAACATGTCTCAGACTGGGTCACTTTCTATTTGGGATCAGGATCAGACACATCTCTCTTCACCACAAAAGCAGATAACTACCATCTTCCTTGCTCTCCATGGTCAAATAACACACCAATTTCTCACAAATTTGCATAAAACATAAATTAAACCCTAGATATATGAGGAGCATTCAAACATGCCGTGGGGGCAATGTGGAGAGGGGGTGAAGCCCCCCTCAAATGCCAGGTTACAACAAGCACTGGCCAGTTGCAGTGACTGACTGGCAGAGGGGAAAAGGTGTGGGCACAAGCATTGATTTGGAGGAAGGAGATTGTATGTGGATACCAGGGAAAAGCTGTAAGGGCGTGCACAGGACTGGTGCAAAAGGACATGGCCAGCTGTAGGGGAGAACTCCTCCTTACTTAGCTACAAAGCCTGGCTTTGGCCCCAGCATCTTTTCCAGTAGCAGGGTACCAACAGCTGCTCTCTGTGGATCGTGCTGGCACAACCTGCTAGGTCACCCCTGAAAGCACAGAAAACATCCTCTTCAAAAATCACTGACAGCCCAAGACGTGATGGTAACAGTATTGTATGCGTCAGCTTTTGGGATCATTATTGTAAAAGGTTACAGAAGGGATTTGGGTTAATGGAGGTAATCTGTGATTATCTGATGCAACAGATTGCTCTACCAGTGACTCATTCCTTATGCCACAATATACTGTGGGCTGCAGCTGCAAATAGTGAGCAGGATGGAGCTGGCTCCCAAGCTAAGACTGTCCCCGTTGTTCGGAGAAACCCTTAAAAGAGGGGGTGCCAAGCCACTGCAGGTGTGTGACAGCCTGGCACAGCTTTCCTGAGGGGAGTGGGCTGTAGAAGTGTACTACAGCCACTCATTCATGGCTGTTACTATAGCTACCAGTTGAAGGACTCAACACAAAGAGCAGAACTAAAAAAAAAAAAAAA
>VXBQ01003389.1:1281565-1314958 GCA_013400175.1 Phainopepla nitens
AATAAAAAAATTAGGAGGTAGAAGACAAAAAAACTAAGGAAACTTGCAGAGCAAAGGCAGAGGGTTCCTCTGATTAGCTAATGAAGTGCTTCAAAAGCAGTGACTGAAAAATGAGGCTTGAAGGTTGCATGGTGTAAGCGTCAGATGATGCAAGCAGCTGGCCCAGCTCGGCTGCTTCTCCCACCCACCCACTCACCCACCCGGCCGTCCTCATAAACACAAAACAGAGCTCTGTGCCAGGCATGCATTAACTATTTCCTCATGGCTCACACAGTCCTGCACTTCCACTGCACTCACTGCAGCCCTGGGGCCAGAACTAAAACAAGGTATTGATTTGGGCCATGGGCCCCCTGAGAGCAGTGTGGCAGCAAAGATCCTGCCACCAGGGACTCCAGGAGAGAGCAAAAAGCTAAGTACTGGTATAGCCTGGAAGATGAAGCAAGAAGAATAAACAGCACCAGGCAGCAATGCCACACCACCCACACCTCCCAGTGGAAAGCCCCTGCCTCTGGTCTTGGATGCCCAAGATAGCCCAAAGCAGCAAAAGCAGCTGCAGCCAGGGATGGACGCTTCGAATATGTATATAAATCTAAATAAATGTATGATTCCCACTCACATGCCTTCCTGACAGCCAGCTGTTCCCTTTGCTTGCTGTTATCGTCACTCAGAGATTAATGTCACTGCCTGGGACAGCTTATTAGCAATTTTATTACAAAGCATATACATTTGTCTGGCGGTGGGCAAGAGCTAAGCCTTTGAGTAAATAAAATACTAGGACAGCTCGCAGGGAATGACAGAGAACAGATATCTGTGGGGTCTTTACCCTGGCTCTGAAAGCCAATAATGGCAGGAGGTCAGAGATCAGCGGCTTAATTGTCTGGTGAATTAATGGTGACGAACGTCTGTTTCCCCTCTTGTTAAAACTGACACCAGATATTTCAGAGAAAGCAGAAGGACACTTGGCTACAAAGGAATGTTTTGATGGCTGAGGCTGAGATTGTTGCCAGCCCCAGCCCGTCAGAGCAGCGCAGGTCAAACGAAGTCACTGTAGGAAACTGCTGCTGACTCCAGCACAAACCAGAACCTTCTGGGCCCAGTCGAGTGAACACAGATTACCCTGCTCACTTTGGAAAGAAAGACTGTTTGCTTGTATCTAATAAAAAAAGTCAGATCTTTGAATATAGAATTATAAAAAAAAAAATTAAAAAATTGGAGGAGTGTGAATTTCACCATAAAAATCAGCCTGCGCTTGTTTCCTCTCATTTTGAAGAAAAACAGAGAGCAACAGGGAAAAAAAATTTACCAGAATATATTACAAAATGCAAAAAAAAAATCTGTACATTTTCCCTCTCCGGAAAATGTCCCTCTTTCATTGTCCTGCACAACCCTGGTTCAACAATGCATCTCTTAGTGGAAATTGTCATCATGGGAGGAGTAAGGAAACTGGGAAATACGTGGGGACCACTTTCATCCAGTCAATGACATTTTCTGAAGCTGGCTAATACTTTTCTATTGAAACAACTTCCATAGGGAAGAATGAGGTCTACTTATTTATTTTCTTCCTGTTGCTCAATCTCATTGCAATTCAGATTTTCATGTGTAGCTGTAGGAACAAGGATGAAAGCTTCCCTTTGTTTTAAGGTGGTTACGTTAGTTTTGAGCTATTGTGAAAGAGACTGTAAGGCACGTCTTTCCTCTTCATCTGAATATATGTGAACCCCTCTGGTGTTTAATTTTAGCTTCATAAACAGGGAACAAGCACTTTCTGAATATTAAAAAAACCACAGTGTCAACCTACCAGTCAGTTTTTGAGAACCATAACGTGACTTCTTACGTGGCAAGTAATCCCCCTCATTATGGGACATGCTGATACCTTTAATTAACAGTGGTAATACATAACACTGTTAACAAGGATGTGTAACCCTGAATTAGGTGACTAAAGTCTGAGTATTCTTTCAGCAGTGTTTTCTACAGGGGTCATGATGACTGCAGAACAGCCACACTGGTTTTCAAGTCAATCTATGTGCTCAGTCTCTGGCTGAGCTAATTATAATGGTGCCTTTAGCATCACTGTCTTTAAGTGTCTGCCAGCATGTCCCTAACAAACCACCAGGTCCATGTTTTCCTAGCCCAGACAGAAGATCTGATTATCAGGTCGGACTTAATTCATCTCCAATGCCAGGCTTCCATCCCACATGAATCCAGCTTGCTGAACTTCAATTACCAATGGAGAAGTTCATGACAAGACATCATTGAACAGTATATTTGTTTGCTTCTGCCTCTAATCAATACCCACAGGAGGAAGGCTGGGTCCTTAAAGGCTAAAAAGGCTTAACATGGTCCTCAAGGGCTAAGGGATGCATCTGGCTCAGCATTTCCAGTGTGAGGACAGTCTGACCTTCACATGGGAACCAGGCAGACAACTGTCCCTGCAGGCCCCATGGCCCATGTCCTCCCAGCTGAGCAAAACTAATAGAGGGCTTTTGAAGCAAAGGCCTGTGAGCTGCAGCTTTGGAAAGGGCAGTGCTCAGGGTAGTGCTACACAACCTGTAACAATGCTGGTGGTACAGAGCAGGGCATTGCAATGCCAGGGGCATGACTGGGTATAAAGTCAACTGCATGGAGTGTGATTCTGATAAATGAGGTCTGTTACTGCTTGTGTGGCACTTGGAGTCACTCTAGAGCTGAACAGATCTACAAGCAAGTCACAATCTCTGCAGCAAGAAACACTTTCTGTTCAGGTGTTTTATGAGATCCATTTTTTAGGCTTGCTATTATCGTTCCTTGTTGGGTATCAGGGCAGAGAAAAGAAGTTCAGCTATTGTTTCAGATAACATTCTGATTTTCAAACTCATGAGAGAAAAACCCCAAGCAGCTAGCCAAAAAATCCCAGCCTCCTTATCTGATCCGACTGCCCCAGTGACGCAACACGCTCCGCACTGTGCTGGGCAACGCGGCAGCAAACACTGATTTTGGTGTCTAAGCATCTGAGCCCAAGTGGCACATGTGCTATTTTAGCACCTCTTGGGACCATTCTGGGAGATAATGTAATTAATATTATCTTGGTGACGGCTATTTACCACATCCCACTGGGAAACTGCTATCTGTGCTCGTGGAACTTGAACCCAATTAATACCCACTTCCTACTAGTTTCAGGTGTCTCCTAATTTGAAGATACATTTACAGACAAAACAGGTCAGTAACTCTTCCCAGTGAGCCAAACAGCATCTTAATCACTGGTGTTTAATAGGAAACAAATGACTGAGCCCTGATAAAGTTCACCATTATGCTTTTGAGGAAAAGAAAAGTGACTACAGAACAATCTGATAACAGGAGAATTTGCTTCCTGTGTAGCTCGGTATTTATAAACCCTCTCAGTAAGGGGGCAAAAAGGAAGTAATTTCAGCTGGCTGAAGTTAACATTCCAAAATACATTTTAAAATGGCAACACAAACAGGGCCCCAGCTGAAAACAGTGCTTATGGGAAAACCATGCAGAAAGAAGAGGAGGCAGGGAGGCCGGGCTCCGGCGGCTCCTTGGCTCGGGCTCTCCAGTGCCTGTGGCCATTCCTGCACCTTGCACAGCACAGAGGCACCCCCAGCCTCCCCAGCAGCAGCAGGGGACACAGGGTAGCAGGTGGAAGCAGGATTGTCCTGGCTGTGCTTTCCACCTTCAATGAAATGAAGGGATGTAACAATCTCCCTCTGTCTCCAGCAAACATACAAGTGCCTCCAGAGGCATGAAGACACGGGATTGTTTTTCAACATAAAGGCTACACTTTCATTCTTACTAGGCTCTCCAGTTATTTTCTATGCTTTTCCATAGTTAATCCTCTTGAAATGCAGGCTGTGATTACCCTAAAGCCTGACCACTGTCTCAAGGGCAGAACTAGTTCTCAACCCCAACAGCCTCAAGTCCAGCACCTACAACCCCAGCTGATTTATCAGGAACCACAAATTCCAGCAAGCCCTTCAACAAGCCCCTTGTGAGAACGACCTGAACTGAGGGGTCCCCTCTGCATAAAATTATAAGTGCAGAGTATTTCTGGAGTAAGTGCTGTTTTCCAAGGCTTCCTGGTATGGAAGTTTTTCATGGGAGTATAACATGGGAGACGTGGAAGAGTGCTTACAGTGACAGTAAAAATAAATTATTTGTATTTTATGCCTAAAAAGGCAATGTTCTTAATTATTAAAAAAAAGAAATGTTTATCTCCCAGAAGCAGAAAAACAAATATGAGGGAAAAAACCCCAGTAGAAGGTGCATTTATTTTGTTTCACATTTTTCACGTTTGTAGATGAGAAAGCCATTTGCACTTTGCTGCCTTGGCTTCAGATATCAAGTAAAAGATTTCTGATTTGCTTTTAAAGTACATAAATAAAAATAATAAAACCAACACAACTCTTGGCTTTTCAGCAGTGCCCTCTACTTAAAGACATAATAGCATTTTGCAAAGAAAAATCGTGAAAGCTTTTCCAGCTTAAAGATTAATTTTGTCCTCACATAAATTAGCATGACTTTTACAGTCCTGTTGAGACACTCCACATGTGTGACTGGGGAAAGAAATTATCACAGGCAGTTTAAATGCCCAGCTTTAATTAGGAAAAAGAAAACCAAAATAAAACCAGACCCATTGTTCTTGAAAAGTTTTCCAGTAGATATTGTTGGGGGACATAAGAAAACTAGGGCTGCTAGATGCTAGCAGGAAAAGCATTCTTAAATTTGTTTTAAGCTGCCCAGCTCTGGAGAAAGAACACACACAGGTGTGGATCCACTCCACCAACTCCAAATGGCTGGTCACTTGTCCAGGGGGTTGCACAGCATCTTCCTACTGCAGAGAGCACAAGCACCTGGAGAGAGCACAAAGATCTGCTGAGAAAAACCTGAGACTCATCCTTCACCAGACACCCCAGGATCCAACAGCACTGATGTTTAATTACTTCCATTGCTCACAGGACAACTTAGCATTTGCTTTTCTGCAGTGCCTGGAGGCCAACAAATTCAGGACCTCTTTTTACAAGGCAACACATGAACACAGATCCCATCTCCGAGGAGTTTCTAGCTGAAAAAAAAACCAGCCAAAAGCAGCCAAAAAGCAGCCAAAAGCACTCCCCATGACATCCTGAACCCGCTGCTGCCACTGGGGATGCTGCCTTTGCCTTCAGCAAGGGTTAGGATTTCATCCCCTGTGGCTTCAGAGGGTCACAGTTTTCCCACTCATCAACACAACTGCTTTCTGAGGAAGGCCCATTTTTCAAAATGGGGTGGTATTACTGAAAAAACATTAAAAGTTGCCAGGAACAATCAAGGGCCATAAATGCACTGTTGTCCAGAGCTGACTGCATTTCAAACAGATTCAATAAAAACATGATGATGGAAAGAACATTGAAACATTAAGAGCAAGTCAGACCAGGTGTTTCCCCTCACTTTCACCCTGACATTTCTTGTCATTCTGTCTTGTACCCATCTCTAACAATTCCAGCATTAACCACTTATTTTATTTTCCAATTTTGTCCTCCTTTCACCTCCTGTTGACCATCAGCCTCCAATGACAGCTTCTATCTCTGACCTGCTCCAAACTGGACTGCTACCCCTCCACGTCCTTCCTACCCTTGAAAGCAACCCTAGGAAAAGGAGCCTGGAGCCTCTTGCTCTTCTCTTCCTTCATTTCAGGGAAATGCCCCTAGGAATGGACTGCAACAGGCATGCATCTGTCTCTGAAGAATAAAACACAAGGGATTTTCCATTTGAAATCACTTGCCACAGGCCTGTTCATCCTCTTCAGGAGCTGACACATTAAGACAATGGAATAGAAGGAATTTATGGCAATTTGCTCACATACACCAAAAAAAAAAAAAGGCCAAGAATAGGACTTTGATCTTGTCCTGAAATCCAAGAGAGATACAACAGCAGATGTCTTTCATCTATATGACCTTTTCCACTAAGACAAAAGAGAGACAGGATATTAAATCACAGTTTAAGATTTTTATGACTCTTGGCAAGCATTTATTTATTATGGGTTTGTTTGTTTTGGGACTTTGTTTTTAGGCAAAGTGTTATTTTTTGTACTTTTCATGGAACTTGAACTAAAATACCATAAAAACGTCTGAGACAAATTTCTTTTGGGTGATTTGCACATTTTCAAAGTCACAGGCTGACTCCCCTTCCAACTCACATTGCTCAGACCCGTGTGTTTAAACCAGAACAACCATATGACACGAAGACTGCAATTATTTTTTCACAAAGTCATGAGAAACCTTGATGGTATGTGCCATCATCATGTGAGGGGGACAGCAAATCCTTTAACCAGCAGATCTAGATCAGGACACATGCCCAAAAGCTGTACCAATTCCAATGAAAATCCCTCAGTGACAACAGTGGGGAACACATGGTGACAGCAGGACACAGCACAAGGAATGTGAGAGAAAACACAGATTAATTGCATTTGTCTTCTTAATTTGCTTACACCCTTGGCTGGAGAGGAGCTCTCCCTACCATGCTCAGCTTACCTTACAGATGACTAAGCAGACAGGAGGATAGGGATGGTACCAGGAAAGACAATCCAGGGGAAAGGACATTAACCTCAGAGCAGGGAGGATTAGTTTCAAGTCCTTCTTCTAGCACAGATTTCTCACATTATGTTAGGCAAAGACTTAGGCTGTGTAAACACCTTGTGAAAGTAAGGGCTTTGTGATCACAGGTGGAGACACAGGTCTGTTCACCCAGCCCCTCTGCCAGGGACTATCACCTTTGGAGAACAGCAGGTTTAATGGGCTGTGCTCCTGACTCACAGCTGCTGAAACTCCTGTTATCCCAACGGGCTCTGATCCCTGCCTGCAGGTTCATCCCACCTAAAGCTCCACAGCATCTCAACTCTGAGCCCTTCATCTTGCCCTCAATCAGCTCCCAGCACGTAACATGAACCCAGAGCATTTCCTAAGCCTCCCTTTGATATTGATGCGTGTAAATACATTAAAGACTGAGAAACCCTAAAGCCAGATAGAAATTTTCAGTGAAACATTTTTCCCTCACAAAATACCAATCAGCCAAAAGTAAATGTTTCACAGATGTGTGACTTCTGATAACATTTAATTTTTAAATGTAGGAAATTTAGAAGGTCCTCAGTAAGATTAAAATAGTGCTTCAACTTCTGTTTCCAAACTATTTTTACCCCCTTTAAAATACTGCATTATATAATAAGGAATAAAATAAAGTTGTTGTTACCATTTATTCCCAAACAAAACGTATAGGCTGAGTTCAAACATTTTTCTCCCTCAGATTTATTTCACAGCACGTCAGAAATGTTTGTGTTCCCTTTGTCTTAGAATAGAAATGTTTTCTTGAAATTTGGGAAGGAAAACAAACAAACAAGCAAAACCCCAAAACAGGACAACAACAAAACCTCTGGCCCTCAAAATCTCCCCAAGGCCCTCAGCTCTTGCAGTCGTGAGGGCAGGTAAGGACAGGCTGGAACTCTGCGTGTTCTTTCTGAGTGACTAAAACACGACATGGGCCAAATGCAACCACATGATACTTCCAAAACGAGAACACATATGGCTGAGCATTTCTGAAAAGTCAAAATCTGCTCGCACCGAAATCAATGGGCGTTTCACTCTTGACTTCTTGGAAGCAGGGTTAAGTCAACACCGGGTAAGACGGGAAAATCCCGATCGGAGATCAAGCGCAGCGTTCCCCCTAAAGATTATTCATAAAGTGTGTGTAGACGTCACGAGAAAACAGAAGGTGCTACAGTGCTGTTATTTTTAAGCTGAGGGTGAGAAAATAGGCAGTGAAGCGTAGAGAGCAGAACTTCGTACGTTGCTTTGTCACCAGTCTCGTTAAGGAGCTCGGGGAATTTATTTTAGGGAGGAAAAGTTCGTCGTTATTTCTGCTTCTTCCATTCAGAACAGACCTAATTTTACATGAACTTTTATGGGTTTTTGGAATACTTCTGTATTTTCTGAAGGTATTTCTTTTTGAATGCTTTTTTTCTATGACCCACCCCATTTTCAGAACCACTAAAAACATCCAAGAATGCTTCTTTAAACTACCTAGAAGACATCAGAAGTTATATTCAGAATTTAAATCAGGTCCTAGCTGCCTGCAAAGCTCTAGCAGAACTGTGTCTTCTGTCTTTTGCAACGAGCAATCAGTTTGGAGAAGCTGAGGCAGCCACTGAAGTGGATCACAGGGAGCATCTGTGCACAAAAGAGGGAGATCAGTTCTAATCACCAGCATTGTAGGACTGTAATCCTTGAACCCAGACATGAGCAATTATCAGTGTGAGAGCATAATTTATTCCTTGCAGTCAGACACAAGATGGATAT
Organism: Phainopepla nitens; assembly: GCA_013400175.1. NCBI lineage: Eukaryota > Metazoa > Chordata > Aves > Passeriformes > Bombycillidae > Phainopepla > Phainopepla nitens. Next base: position 1,289,890 of record VXBQ01003389.1, read on the forward strand.
TCCATTGGGCACCAGTTAGACTGTTATACTCATTTTAGAAAGTTTAGAAATAGCACTTATCACCTATGAAACAGCACTAATGGTAGGCAGCCTGAGCCATCAGATGAGTTTAATAAAGGGATTCACTAAATTAGAACTGCTCTCATCATGCAAGGGGGCAAAAATCCTGGCATGTAAAAGGATGCACAGCAGCTTCTTGGACTTCCATACTGAAATCTTCCTTTGCTTGAAATCTCTCAACTGACATATACACCCTCATTCATGCAAACTTTTGGAGTATGCTACTTAATCCACCACAAGAAAGGAAATATAAGAAAAGTAAAGGATTTCAACACCAGGACCTTAGATCCATACCTAATCCAGCTGACGGCCCACAGGAGTCCTGTCTCCATCATGATTAATGACACTCACACCCCACCTATCCGACAAATAACAAGAAAAAAACCCAGGAACTTCTCTCTGTGTCTCACAGTCAGGATTACAGCCCCCATCTCAATAAATGCACTGGCAGTTCACAGTCTGTAAGCAGCAGAGCCTGATCCAGCAGCTGGGACCTTCCCTCACCATCCGCTGGGGATGACGTCCCCCAAGAGCCATCCCTGCCTTCGCTGTAGCTGCTTTTCCCATCCCAGCACTGACCAGCCTCAGCCACCCGGTTTATGAAGCTGGACAAAAGCAGCCACTCAGTGTGGCTTGGCCGAGGTGTAAAACATATCAGACAGGAATTTGGGTTTGCTCAGCCTGGCAGTCCCAGGCGCAGCTGCGACACCCGCAATTAGGGCTTGCGGAGAACACACATCGTTACAGCTTCACCCTTGGGCATTCACCAAAAGAGAGATTTGCTTTTCTAATTGGCTCAATATTTTGAGAAGGTAAATGGTGAATAATAACAGCCTCGGCAGGAACATGAGACGGGATGAAAGCGACACAAACTCCCCGTTTACGCTCCCGGCTTCGTGGCGTGAGCCACACGTTGATCGACTTCCAGCCCCGGGAGGAAACTGTCCTGCAGAAGACATCCCTCCTCCCCCCCAGGACCACGGGGAGCGCCCAGGGACACCTCTCCTGGCTTTGGTCACCTCAGCTGGCTTTTGGCCTCAGCGAACTCTGCTGTATTTCTGTGCAGCTACAAACCCCATTTGCAGAGCGATAAGTTCCCCGCAGAGCTGGGAGCTCACTTCCCTTACTGCCGAGAAGAAATAAACAGTCCTTTGAGGGGAATTGCAGTGTTTAATTTGCATGGGCTGGATACTCTTCCAAAGCTTAAGCTAGGTAAAATGTTAACTTCTCAAAGCACTTCCTCAGCAAAAGCAGCTTTATAAATGGAATTTGATAAAAATAATAAATCTATACTTTTCTTCAGAGATTCCTAAACCCATATGCTCAGTCCTCTCAAATACAAGGAAAAATATCAAAATAGCAACACCCATCATGAGGTTAACTACAACTGGTCACACTTAACCTCTGATAATTTAGCCATGAGGAGTACCTTTTGCTCATAAAAGCTGCAGCAAATGTAATGCAATCTATAAATATCACTGAGGCCACCGGTGGCAGAGCTGTGGAGTTTAACCTCTGGGTTGCCGATTTAAATGTGCTGGGCTATGAGCACAGCGTGCTGCAGCCACTGACTGCTGCCTGGGCTCTGGGCTGACAGATGTCCCTTCCCAGAGCTGGAGAGGGGAATGAATGAATGAAAATCCTCCACACCATTCATGGCTGCCAAACAGCTCATTTCTAAATGCAACCGAGAGTCGCATCCTTCCACCACCTGCTGACACAGCTCCAAATGCTTCTCCTGCATTTGGTCTACCTTTTCATTTTTTCTATGCATGCCATTGTTTCAAGTCTTTTTCGCTTTTGTGCAAAAGCCTAGAGCCTTCTTGCCTCAATGCCAGGGACATAATTCTCCTGTTTGCAGGGAGGAGCATGACCTCAGTCTTCTGCTCTCCCCGAAAGAGCGAATCTTCCATTGACGTCAAGGGCTCTGCACACAGAGGGAGGGAGATAAGCATATTGGAGGCAGGATCTGCTTTGTGAATGAGAATTTTGCTGTAGGAATTTACAAGCCTCTCGCAGTCTCCTCTCTTGATTAAAGCCAGTGGGATTATTTCACAGATTCAGTTGCTGAGCCCCGGCTATTGGAAATCTGTCTCACACAGGGCTCTCTGCTTTAACCTGTCCTGGCTGCTCGAGCAAGCCAAAAACCACCATTATCTGAAAAAAGCACGTCAGATGTAGAGCGGGTTGTGTCAGAGGGGAGCTGCTGACACCTCTCTATATGGCATCTTAACACCTGTGAGCTCTGAGGAGCTCTGCATCCTGCTTGTGGCACAGATTTTAGGCAACATGCACCTGTGGGTTAAATTAGGGGGGGTTATTCCCAGCCTTATGCATTCCTTTCCTGAGGGATAAGATGGGGCTGTCCATGGGGCTCAGCACAGGGCTGCAGATGAGCTCTCTGTGAGACAGTAGCCAGGGCAGGCAGGGCAGCACGGGCAGAGCAGGCACACTGGGAAGGATCCCTGAGAGCAGGGCTACACCACCTGAGAGCCCCTGCCCGTCAGCCTGGGCACGAGGCCACCCCAACGTGGTGTTCACATGTCTGCAGCAAACCTGGACTGTGCGGTCAGGGACCTTTGGATCATGCTCTGCTCCACGTGCTGACGAGCCCAGGGTCAGCAAAGGGCCAACAGCCTCCTCTGCCACCAGCTCCTCCTCTGCAGTGGAGCTTCCCAGCCTCACTTGGCTCCTGGGTCCTCTGGGACACCAGAACTGGGAAGCAACCTTGAGCTGCCCTGTTTACACACACCACAGCACCCTCAGAAACACCCCAGAGAGGACAGCACTCTGCACGAACACCGGGCTTTTGAGCAAAGCTGCTTATTACAAATACCATTACAACAACACAAACCAACGGCACAATCTGATTACACCGTGGTGTACATTTAACCAGGATTATCTGATCCTACATTTGTTTGCAAGCTTTCCCCTACTCTCACGCACAAGGCTGATTCACATTTATTTTTATGCTTTTGCTTTTGTTTTGCAGTGCACTGAAGTTGTGCTTCACCTTCCTTTACCATGTGCCACCTCTGCAGGCATTGCAGCTGTAAAATGCTAATGGCTGCACATCAACAGCAAGTTTCAGACACAAGCAAGAGAAAACAGAGGTTAGAAAAGTTGCATGCATAATAACTAAATGCCAACTTTCTGCAGCAGAATCTGAAGGGAAAGGAATGCTGCCAGTATGTCAGCAATATAGCCAGTGATCTTCATGGCTGGACTGTTACACCTGGTGGAACATTGTAGTAGGAACTTCTGTACACGAGGTCCAGGTAGGACACCTGAAGAAAGGGATGCCCCTCTGTGCAGAGGGTGTATCACATTCCAGAATTTAAGAAATATTATTCACTGTGCACTCAAAGCCTGAGTGAATCCTCTGTGTGACCTCTCAGGCTTTCTGCTGTTACACCCCAGCACAGCTCACCCTGCCCGTGCTGTCAAAGGGTGACAAAGGGAGAGGGGCTGGTGTCCGGGCTTCTGGGTGAATCATGTTCCACAAAGCAAAAAACACCACAACAAAACCCCCTTGTTTAAACAAAAGGTAAACAATGTGAATGGACTGAAAATTATGAATTTCCTTACCAGCTCAGCCTACTTCAGGGTCAAAACATTCACAAATGTTTTGGCATCACAAAGGAAGACCAAGATACCCACTTACAACCCTCCTCCTTTCCTGTTTTCCTGCAGCCTCAACAGAGCAGGGCAGGTATGTTAGAACAATATAGGAAATGATCACCTTTGATCAAGACAATGATGATGTGGTTTGCAGATAACTCACACAAGCAGCTGCAAGGTACTGGTTAAGGTCTCCCAGTCTCAATCACAACATTTGCCCATTGTTTCCGCTTGATACTTCACACAGCAACCTTTGAAAATACCTATTGAAGTGTTTAATATGAAGCTGGGGAAGAGACAAAGGATAGATCATATCCTGACGTACAAGATCTCATTTTCTTTTTCTTACTCTTCCCACGCAAAACCACAAACTTTATAATCATGATAGTACCAGGGTTTTTCAAAGTATTCCTACAGGGAATGGGACTCTCTGCCAAAAGGCTGCAGCACTGAGTTCCCCAGGTTGACTGCCCTTATGCCCATTTTTTATTTTTCTCAGCCATTAGGTATGGCTTTATACCTTCCCAGCATACTAGAATATAATTAGAAGTCCCAAAAAAACAAGGAAAAAATATGCTAAAGTTTCAGTATGATTTTCTGCAGTATTTTTCTATTCTCTAGTTATCTCTTCTTTTAAAAAAATAGGCCCATGTGAACTTCCAAAATATTCCGATCAATTAAATTAAGGCATTTTCTCCAGTTCTCCTTCTTTTTCCTCTCCCCTTAGGATTTCAAATAAATCGCTGGTTGTCGAAATGCCAGGGGAAATCAAGAATTAAAATACAGAGCCATTCAAAACATCCTCAAGACCGTAGCCTGACACTGTGGTTTCTGTCAGCGACCACACTTTCATCTTATTGGGATGCCCTTGAAAAAAGCTCCTGCTGTCGGAAGCAAAACCTGTGCCCAATTCATGGAATACATGAATGCAGTATAAACCCTCACAGGCCAAGAAATTCCAGAGCCACCGCACGGATTAGCTGTGATAACATCTTTTCCCATAATATTGAACGGCGCAGAAATAAAAGACGAATGTTTTCAACATTTAAAAACCTGGGGCCAGCCCCTGAAGCAGGGCAGTGTGTGCACCACTGCACGGGAAGGAGATGCCCAAAAGCTGGCTTGTCTCAGAGTGGAAAAATCTGCTTCATGTATGGAGATCTCAAGAGGGCACAGAGCCTTCACAGCAGCACAGCATCATTGCTTTGACACTGCCCTTCTTGCACCCCAGCCATCAGACCTGTGCTTCAGGCACACCTTGGCACAGCAGCCCTTGGGATGCTTAGTCCCTCAGGAAGGGATCAGCACAATGCAGATCCAGGGAAGGGAAGCTTCAAATCCACGCTGTAGCCACCTTCACATTTTCCTTCTGCTTTAAGAACCCTGATCATAGGTGAGATCCTGTTTCCCAAGAACATGGCAGATGTAGACGGTGACAGCTGGAGGGACAGGGTGTCAAACGGGTTCCTTGTTGATTTAAAGAAATCCCATAAGTAGCTTGATTGGTTACACTATTTTTTTTATTATTTTTATCTCAACCACAACTCTTGGCAGGGTTTCCCCCAGCTTCTCTCTTGACACATGGGCCAGTGCCATGAGATGTGCCGGCTGAGGAGTGAGGGCCACATTTGAACAGCTATTACACAGAATAATAAGCTTCAGAGGGCAGAGCTGCCCCCCTGGCCCACCTCAGGGACTAGCAGGTATTGATCGTGTAAATCCTCTCTGTGAATCACAGGAGTTTCTCAGGCCTCCAAAAGCCAGATGTTGAAAGTCAGACTCATTCTCTCTTGTTGCCATAAACCAAAGCCCTGAGCAACCAAGAAATAAGTGCCTCAGGAAACAGGTGTTAAACACTTCAGGAGGGACCTGTGTACACAATCAAATATGCTTATATTGCGTACTTCCAAAGATTCTCTTAACTTGACTAGAACACCCTGAGAAGGATGACCCTTCAAACACTACCAGGAAGCAGGGACACAGCCATTGGGATGTGGGAAGCAGGGACACAGCCATTGGGATGCCCTGCAAAGCAGCAGCGTGTCTGAGAGTATGATGGTCAAAACGAGAAAATAATATATTTGGGGTGGTGACTTTTCTGGCAAGCACAACTCAAAGCAACAGATGGTCAGTCACCTGCCCCTTGCCCAAGAGCTCGTGTTCCAGATGGCAGTGCCTCTTCCACATCCTTCCTGTGATAGCTCCAGGGGCCACGCCCGAGGGACCAGTGCAGAGGTGTACATCCAAAAACCCTCAGCTAAGATACCCCTCCCTAGTCACACCAGCATCCTTCTTTACAGCATCTTTATGTGAAACCCAGCAGGCCAACATAACTGTACTCCTGTTACTTTCCTGTTCATCCTTTATTAGCCACCGTTTTGTGTCCTGTAGAGAGCTCTTTGTATCCTGCAGGCAGGATGTTGGTCAGCCAAGTGAGGAAGCTTCCAGGCTGCCATAATCTGTCGCTGGCTGCCATGCTCCTGGATGCCCTGACACAAAATCCCAGGGAGGGCTATTTCGAGAACTTTTGTGGTCTTGTTTGTTATTGGATGTGGAGATGACACTATGCATCACACCCATCTCTGGGTGCTGCTCCTACCTCAGCCAGCAATGGCCAGAGTGGATTCATCCCCAGCCTGTCCTCTGAGACCTGGGCACCACACACAGACAAGAGAGAAGCTGAAAGCTCTGTGGGGCTCCAGTCACACATTATGTTAAGCAGTGGTGTACCATCCCCTCCCAGAAACTCTCAGTAGTTTTCCACACTCTGTTGATCTCCACACCACACACGCTGCAGCCAGATACAAGGGACACTTCCCACAGCAAGCTCAAAGAGCCCAGTGAAGAATTTAAGATGGTTTTGCCCTGCAGCCCAGAGAAAACAGGAGGGAGAAGGGACCGGCACAGGCAGTGCTGGACAGCAGCGAGTTCAGACAGACATGTGATGGGCCCCGGCCACAAAGGACTGGGAAGGAGAGCCGTGTTTCTAGCCTCAGGTGTGAGCTCCTTCCCCAGAAAACAGATTTCACACTCCTCAGTGGTTTTTTGGCAGCCTGTGCTGAGGCCTGCTGTCAAGAACAGTGAGGTGCCAGGTCAGGAGCTGGCTCCAGGCCTTTCCCTGGATGCCAAGACTGCTCCTCTCAGACAGCTCCTCACCCACTGCCCAGCACAGTCACGGCTCTTCCTCCACACCCAATGGAGAGATGTGTCTTCAGACCTCCCAGGTGGTTTTCAAATATGGAACCTAAGAACATAACTTTCAACAGCCATCTTGGGCAAGAAACATCACTTCTGCCAGTTTGGTAAGCCTAAGGAACAAAGCAGTGCTCCCACATGAAAAGTTCAAGTGCAACAAGCTGCTCCCGGTGCCCCAGCTCCCTCCAGCTCTGTTTCCATCCCTGGGGCTGAGGGGAAAATGGAAGCTTTGTGTTGTGTTGAGACAGCTCAACCTCTGCTGATGGATTCAGCACTCCCATGGCTCCTCATTTTACTCTATGGCAGCAGGAACAGGGCCCAGACAAAAGCTGGGAGCCTCCAACACCTGCTGAGATTTCAGCATTGCATTCCTGCACAAAAGGCACACGTTTCAGGAGAGCCCTCACACCACAGCAAACGTGAAGACATGGGAAAGGGCAACTCCACACACCTCATGTGTGGAATGGTCACTGTGTGTGGTGACTCTGGCACTCTGAAGTTCAAACCTTGATGACAAGGAGGGGATGTGGGATCCCTGTCTAGAGAGGCGCTTTGGAAATGTTGCTCAAAGCCTCAAAAGTTTATTCTCAAGAGGACTGGATGAGTCAGGGCCATCCCTGCAGACACACAACATCTTCACCAGTATAAAGCCAGTTGAGACTGGCAAACCACCATTTTATCACTGAGCCCCCTCTATTGCCTCAGTCTAATTTAGAAAACACTGGTGCCAACTTCAGCATTCATAGCATGGCCAAAGATGTTATTTTGAAATAAAGAGGACACATCCTGAAGATGAGCATAGAAAGCACCACAAACAGGTTTTAAGAGTAGGATCACCAATATTAGATGGTACTTGTGGTGCTCCTGCTCTGTCATTCTTGGCCCTGCCCTGGTCCCACCATGAAGCAGAATGGTGCAGGTGAGGTTTTACCATTAAGCACCTAGTGAAGACTTACAAAGAATGCCTGAAATAAAGAGAAAATTCACACTCACCAACTGATCAAGCACTAAAAAGTAATAAACTGTGATGTGGAAGTGGTGGGAATTAAAGGTGGCTGAAGAAAAAGAAAACACCTCAAAGACAGGGAACAGTGCTAGGGGAAGGGGACTGATCCCCTACAAAGACAGTGGCAGGCAAATTAGAGAAAGAACACAGAGGCGGATGTTAGAAAAATATAATGTTCCTGTGGGTGTATCACTTATCAGCCATTCTTGCACATAAACCACATTTTTTCAACATTTAGAAAAGAAAAAGAATGACTGATCTGTAATTAGCAGAAATAAAGGCCTGGCCCAGATCCTAGGATAGAATAACATTCTTGCAAAAGTGAATTTTGCTGAAATATTGGTATTAGACAGGGCAGGGCTGCTGCAGGAAAAGGGCAAATCCAGAATAATTGGAACAGTCTGCCCACTAAGAGCCACCCAGCTGGGGACCCCATTTAATAAGCTATTTAAATCCTATTTAACAATCCATTTAACAACAATATGACCCCACTGAAGGGAAATCCTAGGGGAACAATTTTGCATATTTGATAGGACACCTTTTGCACATGCTGCTGCCAAAGTTTCCCTCTACCTCCTCCTTCCTGGGGCTCGCGAAGGAAAGAAATCCCGTGGCACAGCTGCATGGTTTGGAGTTTAAATGCAAACTGCCTTGACAGTCTCTCCTGTCCTCCTCTCTCCCTGGCACAAATCCACACTCCACAGGCAAAAGATGTCCGATTTTACAGTTCCTCTGCCTCTCTTAGCAGCCTGCAGCCTCACAGACCTACCTGTTTTGATGGTCATCAGCTTATGTCAAGCCATGAAAGTATCTTTCCTACCACCAATCCTGCCCAAATCCACCCTAACACTCACAGCTCTGGACAACACCATCACTGGAGCAGCACCCTGTCCACAGCATATCTTTAATCACTGTTCCAACTTCACCTCTGCTACATGGTCTGCAACCTCCTCCTCCTCCTGTCTCAGTCTCCTGTTTTCCTCCCCAACCTGTACCAGCTGATGGAAAGCCAGGAATGAGGGCAAAGCTACCACCCCCTTGAGTGGGTTGATTCTTCAAAGCAGCTAGAACAACAAAGGGCAGCAATTTATCAGGAAAATATCAGCTGTCAAGAAAAGCAAATGCAAATAATTTCTCTGCTGACTGTTCTTTTCATGACTGCCACACAATTGTCTTGTTGATTCCCACAGCTGGATGCTGTAGCTTTCTCCTTGGCATATGTAATTGAAAGTGATGCTAGAACAACTTGAGTAAATTGAGATCGATTTCATCAACTGTGTATGTGTGTGTCAGTGACATGTGTCTTTTTTTCCTCCCCTCCCATTGTCCACTAGCATGTTCTCCAGCCTAGCAGCTGTTGACATTTTGTTTAATGGCACATTTTCCCTATGGGAAATGATGCTTCCATTAAACTCAAGTGTTCTATGAGAAGATACACAATTTGTCAACATTTTCACTAAAAATGGTAATTCAGACTTGACTGGTCTGGAATACTACTATGTCATAAGGTCAAAATACATCATCTTAGCTTCATGATTTAGATTTCTACATTTTTACGTAACTATGTAACTTGACACCAGCTGATACAAGTGGAAAGATAAATATTTCAGTCTCAGTGAAATATTTCACTGAAATACTAATACGTGAGAGAGAAGAAACCCTTTCTAAAAGGAAATTGCACACAGGAAATTTCACTGCTTTCTGTACTTCTCCTGATTGGAATCTCATTTGCTTCACTACTGCCCACAGAATAAGATTTCCATGTTCCAGCCAGATGAAAGCAGCCTGTAGTCCTGAGTGTGGGATTACCAGCCAGGGATGTTTGCAGAATGGATTGATGAAGAAACTTCTCTCTTGTCGCCCTCACAAACAAACATAAATCTTCACTGCCTCAAGGCTAAAGAAGAATTGACAGACTTATCAGTGGCTCTGGGCTTTGCTGCAGCCAACTTTCCTGGTGCATTGCTCTCATCTTTCTTTTGCCTCTTAATCTGTCTCCTCCTCCATCCTTCCCTTTCCTGTCCTCGAAGCATCTCTGTAGCTGTGGGGTTCTCAAATAGCAGTGTCCAGAGTCTGATTACCTGGGAGGTCCTCCCAGAAATTTGTCAGGCACGAAAATTTTCCTTGCAACTGATGTTTTACAGGTAATAGCTGTTTTTAAAACAGCAAGTAAACAAAACACCAATTGCTTTGGTGCATCTGAGCAAACAACTGAAGTGTAACCTAGATCGAAATTTTTTAATTACAGTATTAAAAAAAGGCATTATCAACTAAATACAGCAACTGGAAAAATTATTCATGAATATGCAAATTACCTGACACAACCTTTATGTAAATGCTTTAGTAATTTTTAGAGATAAACCTTGAACCAACTGCCTCTTTTATTTGCAGTTTTATTTGTTGATAAATATCCAATGCTCTCAACCTTATTTTGAGGAAATATTTTTAATGCAGTCATCCTTTAAAAGCACTTCTTGTAGATGAAATGCATTAAATGTACCTGAGGTTCTCTTCCTGCATTAAGGGATATTTTAAAGCCTGAAGTACGAGAATTTTTATTTCCTTTTAACATTCAACAGAGTAAGTGAACCAAAGTCACCATGAACCTCAATGTCTGGCAGTGCATAATGTAGCAAAAGTCCAAAAATCAAACACAAGATCAAATATCAAGATTTTATGGCCATCTAGGACAAGACTTGAGCCAAATGAAGACCTCAGGGAATTTTAAGAAGCTGCACTGATGTTGCTCCATGGACTACAACAGAACTTTCACTCTTCTGCTCAGCTGGAAGCGTGAGAGAAGTCGAAGACAGGGAATATCCACTGTTAAAAGTTTGCTTGAGCACTCTGCTAAGGCACTTCAGATGGCCCTGGAGGAAGCATCAGGCTGCCCTCAGTGAGGAGGCCTGCTCTGAAACGTGTGTATTGAAGCCAAAGAGAATCTTTCATTTGCTTTGGAAGGAGACTGGTTCCTACCTGACCTGTGTTCCCAGAGAAGCCCAGCATCGTGGCCAGTGCCATCTGTGCTATCTGCTGCCTCAGGGCATGCAGATAGTCTCCCCAAGCTCACATGCAGACAGCTCTCCCCAGATGTGTGAGATGCCATCTCTACTTCTCACCCATGACTGTAATCATCTCCACTACCAACACAAGATTCCTTAGAGAAGGAATGATAAAGTGTGACCACCTCATACGTGTTCCAAGGCGAGCTGGCTCTGCAGCCACGCTCTGTGCTTGCAGGAGGCCCTGAGCAGATCCCCACCTGCCAGCAGCAAGGAAACACAGCACTGCTGGATGGAGGAGAACCACTGCTTGCCTCTCAGCCTGTGCCACTTTCTGTTCAGCTGTGGGAGACTTGGTGGGAAAGTGAGAACAGCCAGAGTCTGACACAGCAGCAGCCACAGACAGCAAGGGTGGATGGATCCCCATTCCCAGCACGAGTTTTCCACGGCTCTGCCCGTTCCCACAGCACTGGCCAAGCTCCCTCTCCTCCTGTGCTGCCTGCCCTTGTGAAAACCAGCCCTTAGGGTGGGGAATATTTAACCCATCTGGTATGAAAGCACAAGCAGACTGCCTAGCTCACACCCAGCAGCAGAACACACCGGGGTTTATTCTGATCACTGTAAGCAAGGAAACGAACACGTCACCTAGATCTCACTTGGGGAAAAGGACCCTTAGGAGAGTCAGTCTGCCTTAGCACAGAGACTTCCCTAGCGTGGTCCCAGGGCCTCCTTGGAAGCCACCCAAGGTTCTTTTGTTTTCACACTTCCCCCCTGCACCCGAGCAGCCGTCACACATGTAATTATCCCTGCCTGAGACCCAATGTGTGCATTCACGTCCAAGGGTCCTGAGGGCAGCCAAGGCCAGCCTGAAGGGCGTGTGAATAATTTAGGTGAGATGTGTGTGACACTAAACTGTGGACCTTTATCATCTCTAAGCTGTAATCCTACAGCCCAAGCCTTAATTTGAAAGGTAATGTCACATGATTAATTATTTTGTTACATTGAAAGTCCTGTTTTATCAGTAAAGAGGAAGCACACTATATATATAAATGTATGTGTATATACTCATATGTATACAAAAGATCAAGTATTTATTGCTAGAACAACTGAGGTCCTAAGACCCTAATCAGTATTAGTCAAGATTTATTTTTCATTTTTTTTTATTACAGAAAAAAAATAATATTGGCATAGTGAGAACTGACATACACACAGACTTAGTTTCTACCCTGTTTCCTGGTGCCATCCTCTCCCTTTCCCAGTCTCTCTGGGTCCCAAGGCCACAGGTTTTATTCTGGCATTTGGGGGTGTTTCAGTGAACCCACATCACCCACATTCTTCTCCCAGCAGGAATATACTGTTCTTGTTGATGCGTTTTTCTTCCTCACACTCAGATCCCCTTGGAGTCATTTTTATATGTTTGCTGACATGCTTTTACACCTTTGCTCCTTCTTCACTGGCCTGCAACTCCATCTGCATTTGCTATATATTATGGCTTTCATGCATGCTAGATCCCATTTCTTTGTTTCCCATAAAAGCAGTTCTGAACATCCCCAGCTCTGCCTTTCTTTAACTTACCACAGGGAGACTTGTTTTCATGGGGTTAGGCTGCTGTGAACTTGAGCTACACAGGAAAGGATCCCAAGTAAACCACCCTGAATTTTGGAAACCTGTGTCTTCCTTAGGTGTGTTTCTGTAGGCAGCTATTGTGCACGTGACAAACTTCAAACAGGTTTGTTCAAGCTGCTGTTTTACAGCTTGACCACAGCCTCACTCTTTACAAGAGGAAGTGAAGCTTTGGGAAGTGGCAATTAGCTCTGTAGCCCCCAGACACATGTGGGTTTGTTAATTCTGTGGGAGCAATCCAGGATCTGGAAGTGCCAGTAGCCTGTACTGGGGCGATGCAATTCAAGCCCCTGTTTGGAAGCAGGGAGTAAGAAACTGGTCTAAAACAAGAAGGCAAGGAATTCTTTGGGACTTGAAGAGAGAACAGTGTCATACCTTGCTCTGCCATGGTTTCAAGCCGTTGGATGACGAGAACATTAAAAAAGAAATAACAAGCAGCAAAAGATGATATTTACAATGCCTCTGTGCAAACAAAGCATGTCCATATGCACATAAAGCACACACATATGGATGCTTGAAGAGATCCTATCCCTCTTCCCTACCTGTTATTTTTTTGTTGTCGCAGACTTCAAACTATTTGGTCATAAACAGTTTATTCCTATGTTGCCACAACAGCAGGATGGCAAGGCTCCAGTTTTGTCTAGGTCTTGGAGTGACAGCTATGATGAACACAGTACACACACACGCAAAAAAAAACCCCTCCATCATTTACTACCACAGCACTATGTAAACATACATGAGAGATCTGGAAGAGACTTGGGCAGAGCCTGTGACACTCCTGTCACTGGAAACCAGGAATACCCTGACGATGGGCTGTGTGTATGTGTGACTGTCATGCTGCCCTGTGCAGTTACTTGTTCCTTTTCCATCTCTGCAGTAGGATGTGCATTTCCCACCTCACAGAGATGGAAAAAAAGCTCAATGACTTTCTTTTCCTGCTCTGACTGCCAGGCGACTGTCAAATCAAGGGATTAAGATACATTTTCCTCAAAATCCAGCCAATCTCATCTGGCTTTGCACACAGTTATTTGTAATTACTTTTCTTTTCCTTTAAAGCCAATATAATTTTCCTCTGGACTTAAGAGCCAGTTGTACTTTTTAATGTAGGAAGTAAATGCTTTTTAATGTACAGTTCATTCTGCTCTTAAAACTAATTAATTTTTAGCACTTAAGAGAGAAAATTACTTCATATCACATCAGTATCATAACAAAAAGGGCTACATCACTGAGGAAAAGATTCTGATCAACAAATAAAACAGGAGCTGATTTTTTTTTAAATCAATTTTAATACTTAGCATCTTGAGGCAGCACTTGGTATACACATTTTAAGAGGTGTGTTAAACTGAATGGGACTTAAATATCTGGCTGTAAGTGACATTGGCATGAAGCAGAATATCCTGAGCACTCCCTGTCTCCCTGGGAAGAGAAGCTGCTTTTCAGCCATCTTTCCAGTAAAGCCATCCCAGCCTGGCCCACACACGTGACTTTCTATCAGTGCAGTGCGTATGTGACAGCTGAAATGCAGAGATATTGATGGGTAATTTCATGAGTGCTTCTGCCAACAGATGCCTCTGTGATGTACCTGAGGGAGTGCTGAGCAATGCTGACCGTCTGTGACACCCCCTCCATTTGCTGGGATGAAAAATCACTCAGGACCTCTCAGGACGTGTGCTCGCTGACAAAGATGAAATGTCCTTTCCAGTGTGCTGGGAAGAGGAATAACAGAAGGCCAAAGCCCCACCTGAAACAGGGTGATGTTCAGAGAACTGTAAGACTGTGCAGTTAAAAGTCATCATTAGCAGACAAGTCCTTGGCATCCACAGGCTCTGACTCCCTCTGATTGGAGACAGTGTTGTCACTTACTCGTGACTCATTTCCTAATAGGGAAAAATAAATAACATCGGAATCCCCAAACACCTATTTTCAGCTCTCTGATTAAACTGAGCATGTAGAAGAAGAAATATCTCCTCTCCTGAAATATAACAACAAAGGAATGAAATGCTCAAATATCTAATACAGGTAAGGTCTTAAAAAAAAAAAAAAAGGCAAGCTGAACACTAAAGAGGTCCAGTTGGCTCTGTCCCAAGCACGGGGAATACATCCAAAGCAGCATGAAGATCTATATCTGCAAGCAGAGGATTATTCTTTTCATAGCTTTCCCATAAAAACCAAAACCACTCCTGGATGGAAAGGAGACTGAAAGTGCTATTGATGTTACTGTGCTTGGGGGGGAAATATGTGCTTGTGGAGGGGGAAAATACCAACAGAGAGTGAAACTGGGGGTCTGAACACACCAGTTTGTAGCAGGGGTGTCTGCCCCAGTGGGAACCACAGCATCATGCATCCTCCAGAAAAGAACAGAGAACACCTCATGAGCCAGCTAATGCTGATGTGGGAAATGGCAGATCTCTCCCAACACAAACACCCCAGTTTTGGGGGGACACAAGGAGGAGAGGTGCTGGGAAGAGGTTGGGTAAGTTTCTTTATAGACTTGGCAAAAGGAGAGTATTCAAGTACCATTTGGATTCTGATTCTGAGCACAGCATTTCAGCACTAACCTAAATGAAAGTCACCCAAGCCTTTAAATTCACCTATCACTGCATACAACATTGCCTCCAGGTCTTTTAAGAAAGGAACTACCACAAAGCAGGGAAATGGAAAACACTTAAAAAAAAAAAAGTAATAATAAAAAGTCTGCAGATGTTCTAAATTACTAATTACCAACACCCACAACCCTCCCCACTCAATCTGTGGGCACCATAATTTTCATCCTACTTTTCCCCTCGGGTTATGTAACGTTTTGCGTATTTACTTTCGCTGAAGTCTGGTGGCATTAGAATTAACCCTGGCCCAGATGACCTTTACATAACGTGGGGCTGGTGGTGGCCAAGCCACTCACACCCAGCAGCTGAACCACAGCAGAGCCACCACAGCAGAGCCACGCCGTGCATAGAGGCGGTGCCGCTCAACAACGCTGCGCTCTCCTCCACCCTCACATTCTCATTTTCCAGTGCTAACGCACAAGAAAGCACAAATAAGCATTTAAAACTGTCAGTGCGGCCTCGCTGCAGAACTTGAGTGTTTTACTCCCACTCTTTCTTCTTTTTTTTTTTTTTTCCAAGGAATACTGAAATGTCCCTACCAGCCACAGCTGGAAGGGTGAGTTCATGAAGCGCTACCAAACCCTCCCCCAGTGC
Organism: Phainopepla nitens; assembly: GCA_013400175.1. Classification (NCBI taxonomy): domain Eukaryota; kingdom Metazoa; phylum Chordata; class Aves; order Passeriformes; family Bombycillidae; genus Phainopepla; species Phainopepla nitens. The sequence goes on from VXBQ01003389.1 coordinate 1,305,594, forward strand.
AGCAGCAGAAACCAGGCAAGTGGCTCAAAAAACAGGAGCTGAGAATTTTGCTTGCAGTCTGGAGAAAGAATATGAGCCTGGATTGCCAGGCAGCTTTGTGTAAGGGAGCTCTGGCTCCTGAGACCTGGGCAGAGACGTAGGGACATGGCAAACCAGCGATGAAGCTCGGTTCTTAAAATGTACAAATGCATAAAGCACTTCTTTCTGTAGGTACAGCCTGGATCCCACTGGCAGTGCTGGCCACAGAATAAACATGACAACTAGGACGTGACATTACACACAAGCAGACATTTCTACTGTCATAAAGCAGTATCAGAGAGCAGCGTGCCGGGCTCAATCAGCACATACCACAAAGTACACACACACACCAGGCACTCGCTGGGTACAGCACAGCCTGCACCTCAAACAGGCACCAGACACCCACAAAAGGAGGGTTTCATGGGGCTGCAGGTAAGGAGAGAGGAGTTTAAGGGGACAGATGCTAATGTGGGTCCCTGAAGAGCTGTAAGTGACAAGGTGCTAGTGAGGCTCAGCTGGAGAACACAGGGATGGGAACACAGCCTCACGTGAAGGATCAGGAAGGGTACATGGAAATGCACCTCAGGACCATCGGTGGAGAGAGTGGAGCAGCAGAGGAGCTGTTGGCTGGGAAAGTGAGCTGGCAGGAATGGGACTCCTGCAAGCAAGGTGAATCAACAGCTTTTAAATGCCAAGGAGTGGTGAGGGGGGAGGATTTATTGCAGCTGGCATTTTCTAGAGGAAAATAATTTACCTTAGCCTTTTAACGTATGATAAATGCATACAGATCTTGATAGGAAAAAAACCCAACACTCTAAAATGGCGTGAAATATCATGGTATTATCTTTAGGAGAAGATTAGTTGAGTAAGCCTTTGCTGTTTTGCTCAGGCTGCAAGGTCTGGATGATGCATTAGGAAGCACACTTTTACAATAATTTTCTCCTCAGGCATGACATATAAATGTATGTCTAGAACGTATGCCTATGGTTGTCTACCATGCTCCCATTATCAACACAACGTACCAAACTCGGGGTTCAGCTTATTTTTGCTGTTTTTCTTTTTTTATTTCAGTGCTGATAATGTCAAGAAGTTGGAGCACTTGGATTCAGCATTACAAGAAACACTAACCACACTCTTCTTGAGCTGATCCGGCTTCCGCCTGACAGCCCTCTGAAGTTGATACAAATGCAAACCTCACAAACACTGGAATAAAGAATATGGAGAGGTTCCTAAGCCCCAGACTGAGCTGTGGAACCCCTCCAGGCTCAGGAATGTTTTGTGCTCCTTCCAGTTACCCAGGCCAGGTCTTCAGCTGCTGCAAATAAGCAGCAGTGGGGCTGCTCTGCCCGAGCTGCCGCTCCCCATCCTCTCCAAGGAACGGGCTCAGAGCCAGCCCTGCTGTGGGTCAGCTCCAACCCACAGGCCACCAGCTGCAGCCCCACGCTCTCTGCCAACCAGGGAGCATCCACAAGACTCTGCTTAGCAGAGGGAAGGGGAACCACGAGCAGACCCAGCAGGAGAAAGGAGAATCAACTCCCCATTCATTTCCTTGTTGTGCCAGCCTCGCACGTCCCTGAGGTGTGTGAGCACACACCAGCTCCCCATCGGGCAGATCCAGTCTGATCTGCTGAGCTCCTTGAAGGATTTAAACATCAACTTCTCAGGGAGGTCCCCTTAATCTCTGTTTACAAAAGGAGTAAACAGAAAGGTTAAGAGAAATGCCTGTGATGTGACTTTTCGGGACAGCAGAAGTGAGTTGCTGAGAGGAGCACTGAAAATGCTCGTGTTCTTCCCGAAAATAAACAGTCAGGAAAATCAGGCTGTCATCTGTCAAGTAACAAACCAGTGTCAAAACAAAAAAAGTTCAGCCCAGGGTCCTCAAGTCCTCCTCTAGAGATCTGGTAGCATGCAAAGCTTTCCCTAAGCATTGCACATAATCCAAGGATTTCTCTGTAACATTCAGAGTTTGGCACTCGGTGGACTTTGTGTATCAGTGATTCAACAGCACAAAAATCTCCAAAGGGAAAGTATTAGACGGACACAGGGAAAGCATTAGATGGACAATTAAGATGTTTAGCTTCAGATGTCAGACCAATTTCAAATTAAAACCATATCACCAGTACATTTTCCAAGTATGGCATATAAAAGTGCACATCTATCTACACAGCATAAAAAAAAAAAATGCTTGAAGCCTATAAACATCAAGGCCACAACTGTTAATTCTTCCTCTCACTGGAGAGATGAAAACATAGGCAAAAATCAAGGGAAAAGATTATTAGAAGTCCATGAAAATAAACCACAAATATTAAAGGATTTGGAGGTGAAAAAAAAAAAAACTGTAGAGAAATTTGACTTGCCTTTGCAAAGTCTTAAGAAACACTTCAAACAACAAAGATCAAAACTCTTTCAAAATAAAGTAAGGCTTCTGACTCTAAAGGAGTTTTAATCCTAGGCATCTTTGGTTTCATTTCATTCAGAGTTTGTGCCAAGCCACAAAATTTGGGTCTGACCATTTCCCAAAGTTTAGAGCATTTAGAATCCAAAGATTCTGGTTTTGACCCACCACTAATGCCATTATTGTATGGGTCAAATACCTTATTATAATGATAGTAAACAGCAAGGGAAAGCTCTCAGGCCAGCCAGGGCTCCCTCTGCCAGCTAATCACCGAAAATGTTCACAACACCAGAACGAGGGATGATGCTGTGGATACCAGAACTGGCCACAAACGCTGCAGCACTTACACAGCAGATCAGGCAGGCAGTCTCTGCACCCTAGGTTATGCAAATTCAAAGGCTGGAGGAAAAATGCCTATTAACTACTGTTACTGAGGGGTCACAGAGAACCTTCAAGCTATCGTTGTATTCAAACCTGCTCCTGACCCTGTCGCTTTTGGCCACCTGCTTTCAGAAGTTTCCATTCATAATCTACGCAGATGAAAACATCTCCCATTCATCTCTCACTGCCTTACCCATATTAGGTGGAAGGGAGCAAAGATCATGCACAACTGAACTGAATTTGAATTAAACTGCATATAAAGGTGAAGGGAATGCCTGTGAAATGTGGAATGGCCCTGTTTCCTGCAAGGACATGAACAGGAGAAACAGCCACAAGCAGGGATTGCTAGAAAAAGCACAAGAGACGTAGACAAAGCTGCAGAATGTATCACAGCAACAACCACATGCAGAAATAAATAGATTTTACTCCTCTGTAGAACAAAGCTTGCCTATGAAGATCTTAAAGCACTTCTTAAATGCCTGATGATGCATTCATCCTGCTGAGAAACTGGATTCATTGTCATTTATCAACAGAAACAGAGGCCCAGGTGACAAGGGGCTTTGCTACAGGCTCAGCAGGATAGTGATGGAGTCTGGGAATGAAACAGAACCAGGTCTCTCCCCAGCCCCTTCCCTACACACCAATATTGCTGCCCTAGATAAGACCTCACCACAACAAAAGTAAACCACAAAACTGCCACTTGCCTGAAAACTTCTTATCAATAAGCAGAAACTGTGACTTGTGCAACCAAATCACTTGGCATTAAAATCCATTTTGGTGCATTAGCAGGAGTGCAGTTTTTAAACCTTGCTTTATCCTGGGAAGCTCCCCCTGCAATAAGCTGGTTCAGTGGAGGGTCTCTGCCCTCATGCAAGCAAGGAGCTCAGCCTGGCAAGTACAAATGAGTACCAGGCTTTGTGTGCAGGAACAAGTTGTTATGGTTCATTTTAAGACCCTGAAGGAGGCACAGGATGTCTAAGGAAAACATACTGTAGGGCTGAATGAATGGGACATCAATTTCCTTGACAGAGATGTCCTGCCTGGCTGCTTTGGTCTTCTTGTATTTTTGATACACAGTTTGGTGCCTTCATTCTGTAATAGTGGGACCTCTGCCAGGTGTTGCTACAGGCATTCATAGTGAATGGCTTCAAGTGTGAAATCAACCCAGTTTTCTCTCTTTACAGAGTAGGGAACTCTCTTTGTGATCCAAATGAACCTTGAAGAAGGCTTCAAGCCAACTTCGTCACTATTTGCTCTTACGTAACTGGACTAGGAACACTCAGTACCCAGAGGTAACAACAATTCTCCTATATACCTAAAAACTACATTTACTTTGAACTTATCAGCAGAAAAAGCCTGTCATCTTTGGACATCATCCACTAGAACTGCCCAAGACAACTTATCTGTTATTTTTGGGTGCCAACAACAACGGACTTGATATTGTCTGCATTTATCAGAACGGATTTGTTACCTAAGATGCAGATAATAAAACAACAATTCCTTGCCTCATGGGCAATATTTTTTCTGCTGAACTGAAGTGACTTTTTATATTATATTCACACATGAAATTCATGGCTTTAGGAATTCAAAGCAATTTATTCTTCAGGGCACAGATGAGCACAGCTGAAACCTGTCCACAGGGATCAGCTTCCACCTCTGCCTGTGGTTAGAGCAAACAATGCAGAAGCCACAGTCCCTCTTGTCTGCCCACTGATGTTCTCTCAGAGAGCACCACAACCTAAATAGCTCTGTCACCCTTGGAATCCCAATCAGTTTGCAGCAGGAGCACCTGAAGATTTTCCAGCTCGAGCACTGAGGGACTGAGGTCCTGCAGGAGCAGATCTTGGCGGGGTCAGCCCCAGCCCAGACAGTGCTGAGGGACTCCCCAGAGCCAAATCCTCTCCAGCGCCCACCAATGTCCTCCTGACCACTGCAGCCCTAGCCTAAATCCTGCCTGGCATTCACTGCTAAAAGATATAGGAGAAAAAGGATTCCCAGCCATGTTGTAGAGCTGTCACTGGAGGGCTCTCTCCCCAGAGAAGCAGGGGAGCAGAGGAGGCTCTGACACCCAGATTCAGGGAGGTGGGCAGAAATGGGCTCAGGCACCTCAGGGGAGGTTTCCTGATTTAAACATCTGACTTTGGGGTCATTGGAAGCACACAAAGCAAACCAGATTTCCCATCAGGGAGCTCTGGTCCAGGACCCAGCAGTGTGGGGTGGGTGCCTGCACGTGGTGCTCCAAAGCAGCTCGCAGGATGCCTGGCAGAGCCTGTGGCAGACTGAATGCCCTGCAGAGAAGCAGCCCTCCTTTCAGACAACAGAGAGCAGCTGTTCGCCAGGTACTGCGACTGCTCTCAAACTGCTGGTTTGTTTTACACCCTCGGTGGCTTACAAGGATCTGCTGGGCATCTGCAAGCACTGCCACCCCGAGCCAGCACTGGCTCTGCAGGGAGCCCCCAGCCCAGGCTGCTTCTGGGCAAGCTGTGCAGGCAGGCTCTGCTGCTGGAGCTGGAAACAAACTCATAACTGCTGCAGAGCAGGCACAGAGGGAGGACTGTAACACGTACTCACCGCCGGGTTACGCACACACAGCCCCAGCTGCTGGGTGACACTCAAGCACAAGTCCCAGAATGTTTAACCTGCATAAAGGGCTTTAAGTTTAAAATTAAATGAAATAAAAACAGCATTTAACTGCGCATACAGCTTGCTGCCACCTCTGGTGGCCAAGCCAAAAGTATTAGGTAGAGTTAACTTTGGCTGACACCGCAGCATTTACTGTTTAATTTCCTGATACTTAAAAAATAATTTTTTAAAAATATCTGTATCTTGAATATATCTGTGTTGGTGGGAACAGCTTCTCATTTTCTTTAACAACAGCTGTGTTTTTGAGCTCACATTTCACAGATTTTTCTCCTTCTAAACTCAACTCCATTCAGCAGCACCCACAGCATCTTGGCACAGGCCTCCCTCCCTTGGACAAATATGTCACCAGACATTTCTGGCAGGCTGTCCTCTTAAAGATAACCAGCATGCCGAGCTAAGAATAGGATTAGCTGCTTCTCTAGCTGCTTTATCCAGGTGCCTGCAGAAGATCACTTGGTGTGGCTGCTCAGCTTCTCACAGGGGTAATGCAGGACTGGGCTGTAACTCTAGCAAGTTACTAGGAAGCCTGTGGAAGCATGTGTGGGTGCTTGGATCAAAACACATCAAAAATCACTGCTAAGCATCAGATTTCAGCTGTCCAGTGATCCCTGGCTAGCAACAAAAAAAAGCCTTTCCCAAATATTTTTAATGGGACAGTCAAAGCATTATGCCTTCCTCAGTCATCTGGCTCTAGTTACTGTCAGAGAAAAAAATCCAGATTACAGAGGCCAGTAGTACAGTCCAAGATGTGACTCTGGTTTAGACAGAATTGCCTACAATTCTTAAGTGCCTAATATAATATACAAACAGTCCAAATCATGTATGCAATTAAAAAGTAAAATAACTCAGCCAAACAAGTTTAGCCTTCACTGGAGAGCCAGATGTAGTGCAGGTGTGCTCAAAGGATTGCTGAGCAGTATTTATCATAAAACAGTTACAAGAGGTCCTAAAGCTTTCCAGCCTTTTGTAGCTGTAGCATTCTGCAAGACATCACTTTTTTTGCCTTTTCTTTTCCTTTTTAAATTGAATATTAAAAAGTCAATGTATCAAGTGGCAGAAGATAAAAAAATATACCCTGAAGAGACTCCTGTGGGGAAATAAGGAAAGAGGGGTTTTGTATGGGAACTGAGTGTTACAAATAGCACTAAACAAAGAAGATGGTCATGTACATATCAGACTGTACCGTAAGACAAATGTGGGGTAATGGCACTGGCAGGAGAGCTTGTGGGCCTTGAGATAAAAATGTAAGAACCAGAGTTTATCACAGCAAAGCCAGCTAAGAGCCCCAAGAAAGGCTGTAGCAAAGGGAGAAGAATCACAGACAGGAAGAAAGTGTTGGCATCTCCTGCACGAATTCTGAGTGGATTCAGCCGTTAGTGCAAAAGGACTAATTCTCTGGAACTGTCACTCAGCTGACTGCAAATTCCTGTGCATGTATGTAAGAATAATGTGTCATACAAAGACAGGATGGAAATGCAGCTATTCAGTGATCACCCATTTTGATCCTTTTCTGTGACTTCCCTTCCTCTCACTGATTTGAAAGAGATCTGCAGCCTCTTTACCAAGGCACAGCGGCGAAACTGGAGAAAATAACTCCAGTTAAAATATCCACTCTGTCAAGTGGAGGCTTCCTCCCTCTGTGTGCGTGCAAGAACGTAGTTCCCCTCCCATTGTGTCCTGGGGACACTGACTGTCCCCCCTAAACAGTGCCTGGCCAGTCTCTGATTAGGCTCAGCCACCTTATCAGCTTGCCAAGCACGCACAATTCAGATCTCATCACCAGCCTACGTCCTCTTCTTATCCCCGCTCCAGCACTTCCCTGATGTTTTTTCTTACGTGACTGCCCACTGCACTTGAGGGCCACAGTTTTGGTGGGGACAGGAGCCCTGAGAGGAGAGAAAACAAAGGCAGAGCCCTGTGCAGCCTGGCCCAGGTCCTGGCCAGATAAGGCTCTGTGAGCCGTGCAGGGACCGACGCGCCCACGACGGCCCCTGAGGTGCCACAATCTGCTGTGGCCAGCGAGGCTCCCCTGGCTGCTGCTGGGCTGCTTCTGTGGCTGCTCATGGCTCCACGATAAAGATGTGGCAACAGCTGTTTCCACACACACAGAGCAGCCAAGGGCCGTGATAAGAGACTGAAACTCTCCGCACCAAAAGGGAGGCGCAGGCAGAAAAGCCTGAGGGGGCACCACTTCAGATGGCCAAACACACAGAGTTAAATAAATCTTTCCAGCAGGTAGGAGGAAGGGATAGAAAAGTGACCTTTCCCATTAAGAATTACATATTTGTTTTGTTTCCCTACACGCCGATTTTTCTGGCATCGTGACATGTAAAACATTTTGAACTTTCTAAGGAAACTGTTATTAAAGCACTGAACGTTACTGCGAGGGTGCGTTTGAAAAACAGAACAATTAGGCATTTCAAAGTTTATCTAACTTAGTCACTGGTACCTTTCAAATTTGTCACCATGAAACACAAACACCTGGGGGGAGGGGAGTTAAATTATTTCTGTATACAATACCTCTGCCTATAGGAAGAACAAACCCCTTGAAAATTTATCTTTGTCTATAAGCCACCCTCCACCTTCCTGCTGCAGTCTACTAGTGCATATACTGGAAAAGGAAGTTTTCTGAGACAAAGGTTGGGGGGTTTTAAGCCTCAAGAGCCTCTAGGGAATCACAGAGAGCAGCTCTGTGGAGCTGAGGGTCCAGCAGCCCCAGGTCTGCACACAGAGCCACAAGGCTGGCAAAGCGAGAGCAGAACCTGAGTCTCCTGGGGAATTATGTGATGTTATGTCCTTTACTCTTGTTATTATTCACCATTCCAGCTCAGCTTCCACCAAGAAAAATTTAGCAGAGCCACTGCCAGTCTTTAAAGCTCTCCAAAAACTCAGGCGGACAGAAGAGGAAATTCCATGCAACATGCAGAAAGTCTGAATGAGGGGTTTCTGCTAGATAACAGGACAGATGGGGCTGAGCTTGGGCTAGCACTTCCCTAACCAATTGCATGAACTTATCAGAGGCATTCAAAGAGGAGGTTTAAGGTGCTCAGAGGAGGTTTTCTATTGATGTCAAGGGACTGCCTGAACAGAAAAGTAATTGTTAAAAAATTCAAAAGGAAATGTGTTTCACTAAAGGAGAAAACTATCTACTTCTGAGCTGCTCAAGGAGAACAGTAATGGGGAATTCATTAGCTTGTTCCTGATGGGAGGGTTTTGAAGGGCAGGATCCTGTCACATTTCATGAAGTCTATATAAGTGAATCCAACCTGTCTTATTTGAAGCAAGATCACCTTTCCCCCTTTTACAATAAAACACAGGTCTCTCTGAATTTTATTCAAAGTCCTGAAGAGCACAGAGTACCATGGGGCAGACCCTGCTATTCCTGGAACGGGAGGCATCTCTGGCCAGAAATGCTAGGGAGGCCCAGAAATAAATGCCATGACTTCATTACACTGCTGCTGAGCTTCTCAAAACAATAATCTTGAGAGGAACTGTAGGTGAAGAAAGGACAGAGGACGTGATGGCATTTTGCTCAGAGAAGCAGGAGAGGACAGAACAGATGTGACAGCCAGTGGCTGAGACCTGGTGTGCAGCCAGGTCTGCAAGGGGGGCTATTTTAGCTTGGCAGAGAGAGAGCTGCAGGGGCAACAGCCTGGTGGGAACAGCACTGCTTGGAGCTGCCAAGCCTCTTGCACAACACTGCTTTTAGGAACTGAGGCAAGAAGTTAAAATGGGGGCAGATAACAGTAAAAGAAGCTGGGACCTGGCTGTTGTTTTAGGGGTGAATGCCATTAAACACAGCTGGAGGCTCCATGGTTGCAAAGAAGAGGAGCTTTGATTCTGGAAGAGGAGGGAAGCAGCAAATAATGTGGTTACAGAAATCCAGAGAAAGGATCCCATCTCCCAACAGGTTTAAACAAACACATAA
>VXBQ01003389.1:1314989-1333554 GCA_013400175.1 Phainopepla nitens
AACCCCAAAAGGATCAAAAAAAAAAAAAAAAAAAAAAAAAAAAAAAAAAAAAAGGAAACCCCAAGAACTTCACACCATGTATGGAACCACAAAGGGCTTTAGAGCCTAACACCCAAACCGGGAACCCAAATAACTCTGATTTCCAAAGGCTCCCGTTGCTTTCACTCCCTTTCAATGCTAAAAGTCTTCTCCATACAGGAAAAGGATCTATTTATGCTTCATTAGTGCCAGTTTTGTGTACACCAATAGGCTGTGTGTGTATAGGAGAGAGGGGAGTGTGCTATGCAGCTGTGAGCTTTCTTGCCTAATTACTTGTTTTCTCTTTCCGAGCAAAATAAATACAACAACAAAATTCAACAGGGCATACCAGCACATCTATTAAGGCTGTGCATTTTCCATCAGATTCCACTGGTATATGTTTTAGGCTGAGGAACCCAGTCTACGGTATCACTTATAAACAAGAGCTGCACAAACACATTTCCTAAACCAAATAAAATAATATCCCTACTTGACATGGAGCAATGTAAGGCAGTGATGCCAAAATGCCAGTTACACTGATGTTGAAGTATTTAATAAAGAATTGCCTCTTCAGCATCAGCAGCATCAAAACATTTTGTCCTAAGGCTGGGAGACTGTTCCTTGCATATACACTCCATCTCCCATGTTGAAAGGTTTTATAGGACACCACAGACTGAGCTGGGTTAGTCACTTTTTTTAAAAAAAATAGTTTATTTCAGCATCAGTTTTGGTAATGAGAAATGTTCCGTGTTCTGAGAATGCTTTTGGAGTTTGAAACTCCTAAAATGCACTAAAACTGTGATTTTAAAACAGAAATATTGCAACACTTAATACCCTCAAGCTTAACAACACCCTGGGCAGCAGCTGAATTACAAAGTTTTACAAGACGAAACAAAAGAAAGTTTTCATAAATTATTTGCAAACACCAGCCTTCTAAATCACAGTCTGTAGCATGGTGTACTCGCACTAAGTAATAACAGATATTTCAGGTCCTAGGCTGCCAACTGGCAAAACCTACTGGTGTTCATATACTTTGGAAACAGGTCCCAGACTAGACCTTAAAGCAGACTGACTTGGGGATGACTGCCTAATGATATAAATATTTAAGAAGAATTTTTGAAATTCTTACAGGTTTTGTTTCTAACTCACCTTTCAGAGGTGGACTCCGAAGCCAGATGTGTTCTACTTTGAAGCAAGATGAACTACTCACATGTATACATTTCCCCACACATAAGGGTTTGGGGAATAAAGTCATATTCAAAGGTGAAAATCAAATATCTTTAATAACCTGTCCACGCAGCAGTCATTTTCCTTAGCAGGAAAGAACGTTGTCCCTGAGCATTTAGAGTAAGTTAAAAATCAGAAAACAGAAACGGAAATATTTTCCATGTGCTTAATTTTACACTGTAATTATTCATTAACAAAGTCTACAGCTACAAGTTGTTACACTTATGGGAGTTCAAACACTATTCTTACTATTTAAGATATGTTATTCAGTTTGCTGCTAACTCCAGACATTTATTAGCTCCATATTTCACTGGCAGCAATTATTGCTGGGAGCCATTCACTCACAACCTCTGCAGATCACAGGGAAGCACCTGTGTGGATGCAAAGCTCAGCCAAGCCCAAAAAGCGCCTGAAAACTTTCACTCCCTTTAAAAGAGCAGGCTGCAAATAAAACTTGCTATCACCACTACGGTTTTGATGCGTGCTGGTATCTGCCACAGCCTCAGGGAAGGCACAGCCTCAGGGAAGGCAGCGTGGCAGTGACACACAAGTGGCACCTGCACAGCCTCAGGGAAGGCAGCGTGGCAGTGACACACAAGTGGCACCTGCACAGCCTTAGGGAAGGCAGCGTGGCAGTGACACACAAGTGGCACCAAGCTGCAGCTGATTTAGCCAGAGGGAGCCCCACTCACTGCTCTGAGCACTGCACAATCCACCCGACACTGCTGAACCTTGCCGGCAGGGAACACGTGGAGTCTTGAGTTTCATCATTTGGGAACAAAGGCCCCAGGATTTTCTCTTCCTTCTTTCTACTCCTGCCCCTGAGAAGCTGTGGGTTCCCACATAGCAGTTATTTCTTCAATGCTTTCCAGAGCAGTTCTTTTGTTTTTATTGTAAACTTTTTTGCTGCAAACCAGGATTTGAATCCCGCTGCTGTCAGATGGGGTGGGCAGCATGTTCTGCCTCAATTCCCATGTGAGTTCAACGGGTAGCCACAGTATAGCAGGAGCTCTTGTTTTCTTGTATTTTATTGCACTTGTACTTTGGAAAATCTCAGATCTTAATCTGCTTGGGTAAATTGTTTGGAGGAAACCAGCAGCCCTACAACCGACACACACTTTTCCCTCACATATGGCAAAATGCTTTCCCAGCTGTAGAATTATTTGCAATTTCAAATTCTTAGCTGCAAGAATTTGAAGCTGCATGAGAGGACGACTTTCTCAACTGGTTACAGCCAAGAAGTGAGGTTAAGTAACATGAATTAACCTCATAGCTGCAAATGGCTGCTACAGTGGGGAGCTGAGATTTGTGAGGGCAGTGATCAAGTCTCCAGGGACCTTCTGCTGCTTTCTCTTGCTCACAGGCTCTGTGGGACCACAAGCAAGGGGCTGCTCCTTCTCTGCCCACCTGGGCCCATGGATTAGTTAAGCTTTGTGCTGCTCAGGGAAGAGGCTGCATCGTCTCTCCTTGTGCTTGCCAGTGCTGAGCAGCACTAAAGGATTCTGCATCTGGAGTGCTACTATCATCAGAGGTAAACACTGAATATTTTTAAAGTTCATAAGGAGGACAGGAAACACTAATGGTCATTTCTGTAAAATTACTGAGCTGTCGACATAGCCTCCAGCAGCCAGCTTTGTGAGGAAAAGTTAAGTGCCTACATAAGGCTTTCCATACCTATATGCTTTTAACTGTTGCTGAATTCAATATATGTGAGCTTACTGTAAGCTTATAAACTTTGCAGGAGCAATGCTATCACCCTTAAGGTATGTGCATATTCCCTTTCACATCAGCACAGGGCTGCCCAAAACTGAGAAGACAAACCAGGATTTTCAAAAGCTTTCAGAAAACTTCCAAGAATTTCATTAAGCCATTCCTATAAAGAAAAATTACAAATTTTGGTGGTCAAATACAGATACTTAAGAAGATGTGAGGTATGCTTGTTTTCAGTGTCTCAGGAAGAACATCATATGCAGTCATCTCAAAAAAATGTCATGAAGAAGCAGCAAGAATTCACCTGGTTTAACTAATTTTGAGGAGAAAGACCAACCTGGACACAGTCCTGAGGTTTTCAATCAAAGTCTACAGTGACTTCAAAGGGAAAGTTCCCAGGGTGTCAGCTATAGGAATGTTCCTTGATCTGCTTAGACATTAGAGTGGCATTAATCATGACTCCTCTATGAGATAATTAATGATGACATGCATTTTTTAAATTTGCTTACAAGGCACAGCTAATTGAAGAACCAGGCTGAAAAATTAGTCAACTAACAATTAAATAGGGGATGAGTCCTGAATAATTAGTGTAAGTTCCTGTAGAATACTCTGAAACATGTATTACAAATTACTACAAAACAAATAAAATATGCTGATTTATGCACAGAAAATAAAAACCACATGCTGCTCCACAGCAGAAGGGAACGTCATTGCATACTCTGTTTTCCATGTAACAGAGACACCTGCATTAATATTCCTTTATTAGATCCTTAAGTTCAGCTGCTTTACAGAACACAGGTCAGTTGCAGAAAAGATTCTGACCATGAAAGATTAAACAGTTGACTCAGATGCACCAACTTAACTGGTGGTAGAGACCATTCTCTTCTTCTCCAGCCTCATCTATCACAACTTAAAAGGCAGGGAAAAAAATCCTCTATGCCAGTGCTGGGATACCCAAGTGTGAATGGTGCTTGGTGGCCTGCTCCACTCCAGTTTCAGTCTCCTGAGTCCTTTCTTCTTTCCAGGTGCAGGATTTACTCACAGTTAGAAAAATTGCTCACTTTCTAACTGATCCCAGACTCCTCTTAAACAGCTGTGAGTCCCTGATATGTCTCCTAGGTCTGGAAGTTTCTTGCTCCCAGGGGCTGGATGAAGGGGCCATACCCTGAGCCCTCTCCCCCTGCCCCTTCCCAGGCAGGCAGGGAAGGGGGCTGAGCCCCATGGCACTGCACAGCTGGGATGCAGCAGAGGGAGAGTCATTCCCACCACTCAAAAGGCCACAGCATCATCTAAGGGATCTGTACTTCACCCAAAAAGTACTATTATGTCCTCATGAAAAGCCTGTGCAGTAAGAGAACAGGGAGCCATAGATAGCCACAGACAGGAACATTTACAAATGACACAGTGTTCACCACCACAGGTCACGTCCCATCACTTCTCACCACATTGTAGTGGTTGGTATGTGGCTTACCCTGGCCAGAAAAGGAGCTGCTTGTCAAATAACACTCCCTCACTGCTAAAAACGAGGCAGAGTCAGAGCACAAATTACACTTAAGTCTGTGCCAGTTACAGATTGACACAAAAGCCTAAGCATTTGATTATGTTTTAAATATCCAGATACCAGACTGGTCAACTGGCCTGATTCTTCCTATAGGCAGGTTACTGTATGGAGATGAATTACTGGATTCTTGCTTTTAGTCTAAAACTAGAGGTTCAGGACCCTGCAAGAATGGTATAAACGGCAAATCAGAATGGCAAAGAGAAAATTTTATAAACCCTACAGAATTCACAGAGCTCAGTAAATTTTATTTGTGACCTCTGTGCTTACCCCATTGACATAAAGTGATTACTAATATTCCTGCACAAGCAGTAAAGTAAGCCTTTGGCTTATTTCTCAAAAGTTAAAAGAATTGGCACCAAATATGCTTTCTTGTGCTTTTTAGCTTGGAAGAAAAAAAAAAAGACACTCATGGTCAGTGGGTTCCATGGAAAATGATGGTGACTTTGCCACATTCCATTAAAAAAAAAAAAATCATTGAGCTTGAATTGAGACTTTGCCTCCTGCCCAAATTTTGAGGCTTCCGTCTTTTGAAAGAAAACAAATATACACTTCATATAGAAGACCAAGACAGTGGCATAAGAGGAGCTGTTGGAAAGATCAACACAGAGCTGTGTCAAGCTAAAGAAAGCTTCTCTCTCATACTGAAAAGAATGAATAGAAACTACAAGACCTAAGGTTATGGAAGGGGGAAGAGATTCCCCTTCCCACAAATTGAATGTGAACTATGGCATCAAAATAAGCATTAAGCCTATTAATGCTTATTTTGCAATCAAAAATGGGGGGGACTTAGTGTCTCATACCAAGGAGTACTTTCTAGACTGCTAAATCCTGAAAGAAGTAGGTAGAAAAGTAGGGACATGTCAGTTGTGGCTCCTTTTGTATTGTTATTACTGTCTGCAGCAAGTGTATCAAGCAGGATTTGTGGTGTGGGTGATGGCTTAAGAGGGAAGGGATTAATATTTTATACAGTAGAAGTGTCATGAAGCTGTTCCAAAGTATGGACAAAGCATGCAAACAAAAATGCAACTGTGGCCACTGTCAGAATCTATTTTAAAAATCTACTTAAGAGCTGAATTTGTACCCTCTGAATAGTTTCAGGGAATGCAATGGCATTATTCTCAGACTAAGACAAAGAGTATAAGATTCTAGTTGTAAAATTAATAGCTGTGTTTACAAGGTCTTTAAGATGCTGCCTATTTTTACTCAGTGAATCATTGCCCTTCTTTACAAAGTATATTTCATTAATCTTAGCAATGGACTGAAATCTCAGTGGAGTTGCAGTGCTTACATACCAATTCTGACGTTCTAAGTTTAAACTATTTGTCACAATATTCAACTTTAATAAAATCTGTATTTATTGGAAGATACCGTTTCCTCACATTCTCGTAAATCAAAAAAACTGATTCTTGTCAAGCTATTTCTCTCCCTCTTCCCCCTCCCTAGAGGAAAACAGTAAGATTTGTAAAAAGCAATATTCACTCCTCTGCAAAATTTTGCAATCCTAAATCTTAGCTTTATTCTCCAGCTGAGCATCATCTATTAAGATCAAATGAAACTTCATGTGCAATGAGATATAAGAGGAGTTGATACATCACTTGTTTGTGTTTTTTAAAACAGTCATTGTGATTTGCAATCAATCCAGATGAAAAGATAACAGTAATAGTGCATATCTGTGTTAGCAAAGCATCGGCAAGTCTCATCACCTTTTTAATGAAACAAGTAACATCTCCTTAAAAAACAGTCTTCCCACAATTATCTGCTGGAAGTAAGCATCAGGCCCTCTAACTACTTACAAAAATGTGATTTTTTTTTTTTTTAATACAAGAAGGCAAGAGCCAGGAATGTGAAGAATTTACTTTCACTGGTGAGAAACTGCTCAAATTGCCTTTGTCAACAAATTGTTCACCTTATGGACTATTCACGTCTGAAACTTATTACCTGCTTAAGAGTTTAGAAAATGGCATCTTCAGCTGGCACCTGCACTGCCAGGCTCACAGGCAGCATTTCCACATCCCCTCTTTCAAGATGTGATCCCAAGATGCTGCATCCCAAGATCTGACCGATAATAGTGAGCTCAGAGATGAACAAAGGGCAGAGGTCAAAGTTTTGCTGCCTGCGTTCCTTGGTATCTGGCCATAGAAACATGCCAGACCTCTCACATTTACCTCTTCCCTGCACAGAATGCACATTTTAACAGAGTTTAATATCTTAGTTAATCTCTATTTTAATTTCTTCTCAGCTCATTGTATCTAAAAGCTGAAATAGATATTTTTTAAAAAATCACGAAGTATTTTTTTAAATTTAGGCCAGGGGCTCTGAACAAAAGCATGCTCTGTCCTCACCTTGTAAAATATTTCTGGGCTTCTAAACAAGCTTCATGCCTTCACACAGCTGGTAAACATTTGCTTAAAAATATATTCCAACAATCCCTTTGAAAAAGATTTGTAACATATAGACTTGAGCTTCATCTTGGAAGCGTCATTTACACAGCACATCCATAAGTTTTAAAAATTTGCCTTCTACTTATTTCACTCTGCAATTACCAGTTTGTTTATATCAACCACCACACGAAGGCCTTGGAGAGGTCACTCAATAAATAATAAATTTCCCTATCTGCTTTCCCAGCTATGCTGACGGAGCCAGAGTTTACTTCCTTCACTTGCCTGCACGAACAATCCCAGCGTCGTGGTATTATTCAAGCCATAAGCTGCTAATAAGCAAGGATAAATTATTAGCAATCTGAAATGCTGGCAAGGTTAAACATTAACTTGTTGTGCAGTCAGATTGCAGAATTACTTCCAGGCAAGCTCTGTGCAGTGCAGGCTCCTACCTGTGCCACCTCCACAGCCCTTCGTGGCCTCTGGTATTTATGATACACAGAAAAGAGAGATGTGTTCCCCATGAGAGCTGGAGGCAAACAGCATCCCAAAAAAGGAAGAGAAAACAATATGCTGAATCCATCAAAGATTGTTACTTCATAGACTTTTCACAGCCAAATAAACATTCTGCAGCTGGAGGTCTGCATGAGCCAGAATAGCAAATGTCCCGAGACCTGCTAGAGATTTTGGATTAGGCTGTCTGATGTAAGAGTGCATGCATGCATGGACAGAGGCAAGTATTCAGTGTACAGGTCCTGAAGAATAATTACCTGAAAACACCCTTCATTTTCTTTTTCTTTTTTGCTCTCATGACTGGCAGGGTTTGGGGATGGGGGGGGAGATTTGGGTTGGGTTCATTTTCCAGTGTGTTGTGGGCAGTGGCCCACCAGCAGGTATCACACTGCTCTGGGGCATTAGGAGTGATCACTGACCTTACCACAGCCTCAGAGGTTTGATGGGTACCTTCCACAGGGCCCATTTTAAGAGTGTTCACCTGGGACCTGGTCCCTCAGCCCTTGGTGCAACCCTCATCTCTTTGCCAATCTTCAGTTGTCTCAGGAATGGCTCCTTCAAACACTGCCATCAGCTGGCAAATTCCTACATTTCTCATTCCCTTTTCCTCCCCACCTCTGGAAGAAGCTGGCTGTACTCAGAGCTGCCCGGGCAGGTAGATTTTGACACTTTTGAACAGTGATTTTCTTGGAACTGACCTTCGCCAACAATTCTTAAGAAACTAAACTGTTTCTGGAGAGGGGACCATGCTGTGAGTCAGTAGCAGTTGACAAGATGGAAAATCAGGGATAAGAATTTGACAGTGGAGCAGGGCTGCTCCCAGGGTGCCACAGAGATCTGCAACAGGACTCTGACTATTCAGTGTACTTATAAATGGTCTGGAAAAGAGATAAATAAGATGGCATCTGCTGCCAAGATTAATTTCTTCAGGACAGTTGTAACAAAAACAGCCTGCAAAGAGTTGCAGGAGTATTTTGCAGTACTAAATCACTTAAAAATTAGGAGAAAAAAAAGCTATGTTCTGTGTCAGCACAGTATTGCTCATGAAGGAAAACAACTCTTGCTATATCCACCAAACAATGGGCTCCAAATTAAACACTGAAGCTCAGGAGACAAATTTCGGAGGTCACCATCAATTCCTAGTAATGAATACTTGTGGCAGTGGGGGAAAAACACAAACAAACATCAAGTGAAATGGTGACAAGAAGAAAGTACAAAGTGGTCAGCATCACTGTGCCACTGCCCGCAGTGCTCACCAGGGCCAGGTAGTTTTCACCACCCAATTAAAACAAGGACACAGAATTAGAAGATGCAAAGGGACACAGATGACAAACTTGGACCTTTCAGCCTGGAGATACACTATTTATTAGAGGACACAATAAAAGGTTATAAAATCATGGATGGTCTAATATAAATCGCAGAAGCAATGAAATCAACATGTTACAAAAGTAAAAACCAAACCAATACAGCAGAGACCCAGAAATATTTGATTGATTTGTGGATAATTCCCTTTCTTCCTCCTCCAAGACAACTCCACGTTTTCACAATGACTGCCTTCTGAGGCTGCCAAAACATAAGTCATACATTGACCAAGTCCCTCATGAAGGACACATGTGGGGAAGCTTGCATGCTCTTGTTACATCATGGAACTCATCAACACAGAAAGCTGCTCAGGCCAAAAGCAGAAATGTGATCCAAAAAATGGATTAAATAAATTCACAAAGGATAGATCCCTCTATTGAGTCCCACAGGACAAAGCCACCTTCTTCTCAGTGAGTCCCTCGAAGGGGAGGCTGAAAAATTCAGCCTGAGGAGGGACTGTGAAATCTACGCCTTTCCACAGGCACCTGCTGCTATTCAGTGTCCATCAGTGACATGTGACAAGAAGGAGATTTGCTTCAAATGCTTTTCTGTTCCATCACCAGCTCTCCAAACCAGAGAGCTAAAGTTTTGTGGGTTGTCTTTTCCTTCCTGAGCCATTCCTGGCTCTCATCCAGCTAAGAGTGAAAGGAGATGCACATTAAACACACACAGCTTCCAGGACAGGTGTATGGTAACCCTGAGAGAACCTTACATCAAATGTAAATCATCTGCATAGTTCTTCCCAAAACTCTGCTGCTGCTGAAATAAACAAAGCACAAACTTTCCCAGATGTGTGCTTCATGAGGAATTCTCACTCAACGTATGATTTATAATTTGGCATCCTCAGAAAACACAAAACCATGATTCAAAGATGGAATGTAGATGTGGAATTGCTAAGGAGGGAGACAGAAAGGGTTTATTCATAGATTAGTCCAAACTCCTGTATTTGTAAGCTTTTTCACAGCTTCCAAATGTTGCACTGGGCAACTATCCTTCTTCTCATAGTAAGATTAAGGATGAGTGTCCAGATTCCCTTAATTTTCCATAACTGATAGCCAAGTAAAATTTCCTCTGCAAAACTTGCATGGTGAGTAGTTGCATTTTTGTGCAACAAAAGAGGAAAAGTAAGTTGTTCCACTGATTTCTGCAGGAGAAACGTTTGCTGTGCAAGTAGCAAGATCACCCCTACAAAAAGCAACCCTGATTGATTCCCAGATTGCTTTTCACTAAAACCTCTCCTCCTTCATAGAGACCCAGAGCACTGGGAAAATAAAGAAACCACATGTGTAACAACCAAAACTGAAGAAGATGGAAGAGAGAACGCTGGCTGAGAGAGATTACCAAGATAACCTTCATCCCCAGGAAGAAACAAAATCCAGCCTGAGAGGGAAGAGGAAGATGAAATCAGCAGAAAGCTAAGGACAAGCATTAAACAACACCAGTATGAATGAATGTATGTCTACATTTATCTATATCTTCCACACATTTCCTGGCAACCTTGGCTAAATGATGACTTAGCCTGGCATCCACTCTTTCCAGCTCATCTGCTTGTTAAAGGTGTCAGCTCCCTTGCACTGCCTACAGGAATATTTTGACGGAAGTGTCACGGAGGACTCACTGGTGCTGTTTTCACTTGGCATCACTGACATCTTCCCTTTGTTTCTGAACCTCCTCTTCTTCCAGCTGCATTTCTCTCCTTTTTTAACCTTCCCCCCCCACCCCCCCACAAGATGAGATCCTCCATCAGTGCCTCCTGCAGATGCTGCCAAGCGAACACCACTGCAATGTAACAGAATTTCTCCATTCTCCTGGCAGGTAGGCCCTTTCCTGGGACACACAAGATAAAATTGAGGGAGAACTCTGAGGCAGGCAGAGTCTAAAGCTTTCACTGTAAATAAAGACTTCCTATAGAGCCATGAAGGTCTCTCATAGCACATGCATGGAGAGCTAAAAAAGAACAGTTTCAGTAATTTTAGACAGGAGCCTTGTCACACAGACTAAACACTGACCAAAGAGCAACCAAGGATAATAGGAGTGTGTAAATACATAAAGCCTTACATGTGGCCAGGAAAGTGACATTTAATCCAAACTAATTAAATGTGTTTTAAACAGTACATCAAAGACTTCTCAAATTCAAAGGTGGTGTCAGAAACAGAAGACAGGGAAAATAAACTAGACAGAGAAGTGGGAAGGACAAAATATGCGAATTTGGGTCTTCAAAAGTTTAGACTACTCCAACAAGGAGAAGAAATAAAATAATCCAAATTTATTCACCGGGAGAGTGACGCTAGGAAAAGGGATGGGTTCAGGAGCACTGGGAACCAGCAAACAACATCCAAAAAGTCATAATTCTCCACACCCACACAAGGTAAAGATTGGCTCTTTGAGAAGCGAAGCAAAAGAGGCATTGTATGAAAAATACGGTAACTTCTAGAACTTGCAACATAACCTCAGCCTACCAGGAAAAGCCAGGCTCATAGTGAAATCATGCACTCAATGGGACCCAAGAGAATACTCAACCAAGGCAAAAAATAGCTGCTCCAGCTCATTAACCTCCTCCCCGGCATCCTAGGGACAACAGGGAGCTCCAGCAGCAACCTCAGCAGGAGAAACTGCTCAGAAACACCCTGATGAAACACCCTGTGTGTCCTGCCCCTTCCCCAGGGCCCATCCCCACCACAGGAGCTGTTTTGGCTGGTTTGAGGTGGGGCAGGGTGAGGAGGAGCAGGTTCAGCCTCCCTGCATGGCCAATCTGTGCCTCAGCACGAGGAGGGAACTCGAACTCAGGGCTGAATGCACTGTCTGAGCTGGGCCATCCAAGCTGACGGGCTGGGAGAAGGAAAGAACAAATCCTGTTCAACTTGGCATGACCATAACTGGTGAGGAACAGAAAGTACCTGGAAAAATGAAAACTGTGCAAAAGGGATTGCATCAGTAAAGGAGATGGGAGTAAGGGAAATTTAACCAGAAAAAAAAAATAAATCAAGAGTTCTTGGGTTCCTTAAACAAAAAAATCTAGAGAGACAGACCCACAAATGGAGTCATTTTTATACCAAAATGTTTCATACCTTAGAAAGTACACGGCAGACCAGGGACAAGATGATGTAGTAGGCCTTTCCCAATGGCTTCCAGTAGTTTCCCTTTAGGTCTATCCATGTGTTTTTACTGTCTGGAACAGCTCTGCTGCAGTGAGAACTGGCTGATCCCTGAGCACAAACAAGCTGCATTTCCAACCAGCAAGCAGTGCCCACAAAGTCCATGGGACTACTCATGCATAGCAAACGCGTCCCTAGGTGCTGGAAATGATGGATGTAGACATTTTTCAGCCTTGGCTGTACCACCAAAAACTTATCTGTGAATAACTGCTCTCATCCTGGAGCACAGACAACCACCCTTCCTCCACTGGTTGCATTATTTGCTCCCAGGTCTGAATTGAGGCTCGAGTACCTGTGTGTAATTCTGGTCCATTCAGCCTGCCCTTCCTCCCTGAATAACTGCTTCTGACAGTTTCTTAACTTTATCTGAAAGGACATTATATGAGCTAGAAGCAGCTGAGCCAGTTGATCAGCCTCATCCGTCTTCCTCCTCACCTGTGTTTTCTTCCATCCTTTCATTTTGAACAGGCAACTTGGTGCATTTTTTAAAATTAAGTAAAATACCCATCATCCGTGCAATATTTTCTTTAGATTGTTTACTTTAATTTTGGTTTCCCTACTTCATCTTTTTCACAAAGCCATATGCATTTTTAAATCTTCCAAGGAAAATAATTACAAAGATAATCCAGCTGAGTGTAATCAAACTGCAGGGTTCTTTATTTTCCTGGCCTTTTAATTTAATTTCACATCCTGTGGTCTTAAAGAAATATTAGGATTATATCATCTTGTTATTGTTTAGATTACATGCCAGTAAAAATAGGGGGTAACCAATTCTTTTCTTCCCCACTGCCACACAAAAAACTCATCCAGCACACAGAATATTTTCAAAATAAAGATGCAGGGGAGGATCTCAGATGAGCATGAGTTAGATCCCTAACTTCCAATTATCTGTCCAGAACCTGTCTTTATTTGGTTGGATTTTTACATAAGCACAGTAACTGCTTTGATGAAACAATCTGCTTTTAAAGTTTTTCAGTGCAACAATATGGGTCCTGATGTGATATTGAAGCTTTCCCTGGACCAGTACAGACCAGAAGTCATTCACAGAGTAACACTGGCAGAAAACCAGCGTGGGAGAAGAATCAGTCAGCTGAACAACAAAACCACAACTTGTGTCTCCACCCTTGCAGGAGGAGCCTGCCTCCACCCCAGCAGTCAGTTTTGATGTTTGTGGGGATCAGAACTGATCTGCACTAAGTCTGACTACACAACTGGGGCTTCAGACCCTTCCCTGCACACATCAAAGTCTTCAGCACACAGGTCTTCATCCTCTGAGCTGGGAAAAAAAATCATTAGCAGCTCTCAGCTAGCACAGCAGTACCTGGAAAGGGAGCTCATGTTCCAAGAAGTCAGCCAGGATGTGAGGTCTTGGTTGTGTATTTTTTCCAGGCTGTCCACAGGTATAAAGGGAAAAGGAAGCAATATCAGCCACCAAACAGGTGCAACATACCCACCTCCAGGGCCTAAAGCAGCAAAGGCAGAGCTGCTGAACTCCTCTTAAGCTGTTTCTCCTTCAAAAAGGGGCAGCACATGCCAACCCAAACTCACTGGGGACAAAGGCATGGACAGGCAGGGCTCCTCTTGGGGCAGGACTGTGTTTGAGACTTTCATTCTGGGGCTGTTTGTCACAAAGACATGTGTTGGTTTGGTCCACGTGCTGCTGCTCTGGCAACACTCAGCAGAGCACTACTAAATCCACTTCTTTGGGGTATTTTTGACTAAGTTCTCAGAGTACTCTAAACTAATACAAAAAAAAAGAGTCATAAAGTTATGTCAATGTCTTGTATAAGTACTGAAAATTCTTTTCTGAGTGGATAATTTCAGCAACACTAAGTTAAAACCTTCTCAGAAAAAGAACATACTGATAACAGAGACAGGCAGTCTTTTCTTAGATTTATTATTCTGCACTTGAGGAAAGCAATCCCATGAGATTAATGGAGCAGATGTAAGTAGTTCTACTCAAAACTCCACAGTTAACATTTGTACTAAAAGTTTTACTACATAATAGGTTCTCTGTGTTAATAACCTGGCTCACTACTAAATATTTTCTAAATGCCTAAAAACCCAACAAGACAGATAGCAATCAGGCCATAATAGCTCCACACAACACAGGAAGGAGCATGGTCCTCTCTCCAGTGAAAAAGTCTGGAGGGAAGGGCTCTTGATTTCTGCAGCATTGCCACATCCCCAGCCCTGCTGCCCATGTCTGCAGACTGGAGAACCCCAGAGTGTCCACCAAGGGCACAGCTGCAGCTCTACCTTGCTCTGCCTCAGCCCTGCTATCAAAAACCATAAGAGAAACAACACAGGAAATACATTTCAAGCGAGCTCTACACACATTTGCCCTAAGCCAGGTGTGGCTACAAAACTAATTCCCCTTTCTAAAAAGAAATTTTGAAGTGATTCAGACTTACATTTTCTTTTCAGATAGGCCTGAAAAAATCCTCTTTTCTGAATTTCCTTGATTAAAATATAATGAGATAGTCTTGACTCTTCTGGGTACTTCTCTTTCCCCAGAAAGAAATGGTTCCAGGAAACTAATTTTTTTAAACTACTGCTTAAAAGCACGCTGTTGCATCTGAAGCAATGGCTGACTCCATTCTTGAAATACTTTTTTTGAAAGCTATTACAATGGTGAGCTTCTCTTGAACTCTGAAAACTAAACTGAGACACCACATGGAAGCTTCCTCTGCTTACAATGTTTTCCACACAGAGCATTTTTTGGGTTTAGGTCAAAGGATGGAGGACGGGACCTTAGATTCTGCATTCAGTACACTGGTTAATGAAGTTGCAATAATCGTATCCTCCATGCAGTTTTGGCTGTCACTACAGCCACCTTCTTTCCTTCAAAATATGCTTTTCATTGTTCTCCTGCCCTTTTTCCAACTGCTCTGCAGCCAAGTTCTTGGAAAGCAATCACGCTTCATGTTTAGGATTTATGGCTCGTCTTTTGCCAGTACGGACACACACAAATCTCTCCTGTGATCATCCTGCAAAAGCAAGCTAAAAATACAGCAATTTATGAACAGGCACATTTTACATGTTGTATGGCATCAGTGTGCACTCATCAAAAAATTCGGAGAGTAGAAAAGGTCACCCCTTTTGTCTAGGCCAATAGAAGGCTCTGCTTGAGTGCCATAAATAAGCTTATTTTAGAATTCCAGCCTACCTAAAAAGGGAAAAAAGCATTTGCATTGTGTTTCAGGGGGTGAAGATTTTTTTTTCCCCTTTTACATGGTAAACTTTGCACTTTAGAAACTCTGTCTAGGTTTGACAAAAAACACAATTCATCTTCCAAAGTGGCTGCTTTAAAACTAATGACTAAATTAGACATCACAGTTACCATTAAAACTTCAAAGTGGTAAGAACTGTCTGTTTGTTTGTACAAACCTTTAAAGGGTTTTGCAATTTCAGAGTCCAGTTGTATTTCTGTTTTGAAATGTGTTTCAGGTTGTCTCAGGAAGCTCATGCCCACAGAAGCAGCAGGGAACATCAGGGAAGGCTGATCTTATGGCTAGGAAGGAACAGTTCATGAGGAAGAGTATTCAGGCAATCACCATGCCTTGGTCATGCTTTTCAGACCATACTGTTTATTTTTCATATAAACACTGTAGTTTAATTATCGGTCTCTTTGAAAGATTTGTCTTTTATCAGCTTATTGCTTTTGACAGGCAAGGGTAGATTCAAGACTCTGCGGATACAATGGAAATCTTCTCTGGATTAGGGGTGTTAAAGTTCCTCTGGGACCTTGGGAGACTCGGTTCTTGGTCTCTCCTGGTTCCGTGTTTCTGATGATGCCCTCTGTCAAACAACCACAAACTGGGCAAGTGAACTGGGCCTCACTGCCCAACCTGGACTGGTTGCTGGCAGCACCAGTGGTGGATCTCCAGGACCTGTGGCTCGGTGATTCTGTGCCTCAGACACCACTGCTGAGACTCGGGAACAAGAAGGCTGATGAGAAGAAAGGTCAGTGAAATGGCTTCAAACTGCCAGAGGGGAGGGTTGGATGGGATTTTGGGCAGGAATTGTTCCCAGCGAGGGTGGCAGGCCCTGGCACAGGGTGCCCAGAGCAGCTGTGGCTGCCCCTGGATCCCTGGCAGTGCCCAAGGCCAGGACAGGGCTGGGAGCAGCCTGGGATGATGGAAGATGTCCCTGACCATGGCAAGGGTGGCACTGGATGGGCTTTAAGGGCTCTTCCAACCCAACCATTCTGTGATGCCATGAAGATCCAGATAAATGTTTTACCACCTCATAATCAGGGGCTCTTACTCAAACCAAAACAACTTGTTATTGTTTTGATTTTCTTTTTATGACTCTCATCTTTCATCTTTCTTCACCCTTCTCAGCTTATTCTTCTCCCCAGGCAATCCTAGATAGTTCCCAAATACCTATTTGGTTCCTATAATTAAACCAGATGTATTTTCTATTCAGTCTGAGAAGGGATTAGCGATTTGTGAAATGAGACTTTGCATTCAAGAAATGAGAAATCATAGTTGAGGAAACAGCATAAATTTACTCCTAATAAATAATGAATGGACTTTCAAATGCAGTAAATCTCCATTCTTACATGTTCAAACTGACAGACTTGTGAGTATAACAAGTAACTTATGTGTAATTTTATGTCAAAACCTTTATATTCTCCAAAAATATTAAAATTTTCTGAAATTTATTCTCTGCTCAAAATTATCCATTGAAATGCATTTTGTATGTGAACCACATTTACTCTTTTTGTTGCTCTAATAAGATTACTCATGTATCACATGGCATCAGTTAATTCTGGGTGTGCTTCCCATTGTGATCATCAGGATTTAAGTGCAAGTATTTGTGTAGCAGTTATAAAACTTGCCCCCTGGTATTTCAGCTAACAAGCTCACTTTACATCAGGGGTGAAGGAACTTAGACAAGGGACCACAGGGGAAAAAAAAAAAAAAAGCTTCCAAGGCCAGAGCAAAAGAGTTGCAAAATTTAAACGAATATTTGCTATAAAACATTTGTGGTGGCTACTCAGCCCTACTTCTGACTCCTTCAAATGTCCTCAGTGCTGGAATTCACACTGCAGCTCTACCTAAACCTCTCTTTGACATTCCCTTTGCTACCGAGAGTAGGTTTGCGATCCCCTTGCAATTCTGACAAAACTTCTGCCTTTACTAACATCTGCAGAGTGGATCCCATCATTTTTCTCCTCCTAACATTAAGGACCACATTGCAGGCACCAACCAGCATGTGACGGAGTTAATACAGCTTTTAATTTTGACTTCACAAGTGGAAACACACAGGCACGTACTTGGCTTAGGCTACACGTTCACCCAGCTAAATCTATTGATGGAGTCTGCAGGACCTGGAACAAACTTATTTTTAGACACCATAATCTTCAATATATTAACTTGCTTTTACTCTTGGTCTTACATATGTTGTCTGCCTTCTTCAGCTGCAGTGAAAGCCACCTACATTACTCACTGCAGATTTTAAGATAACTTTACTCACAGCAGCTTGCAACAATAACTGAAGTGTGGCAACCTATCACATACAGCAGAAAGACTTGTGGCTCTGATGTCAGGTACATCATTTGCCCTTTGTTCTTCATTTAAAAAAATTTAATATCCCCTCCAGAAAAAAAAAAAAAAGGCTTTAAAAAATAAATTAGCACCAGGCCTCCAGAAAATGTTGTTGGAGGTTCATACATGGTTTAAACAACAGTTGGAATGTAGTTTGGAGGAAATCTTCATAAATTCCTGCCATTTGGATTATAGCTAACAGCCTCTTTAATACAACTCTAACACAATAAAGCACCATGACTGTAACCATCTTCCTGAGAATGCTAGAAAAGGACCATAAAACTGAGCGGCACATTTAAAATTACTTGCAAAATATCGGCTCTCTGTAAGCAACACACAATAACTGTAATTAATACCAGTCCTTTAAAGTATTCCTAAAGTCTACTGAAATCTGAACCGGCATTGTATGACTGGTAGCAACAACTGCATCCTAATCAACGTTAAAAATGACAGCAGAAAAGAAAAGATCTCCATCAGAAGTCGAAAAGTTATAATTCACTGATCTGCTGAACGGGATAACACCTTTGCCCTCATTATTTGTAGAGCTTTTTTGGGAGGATCTCAGGACTTTACTCTTTAGCTAAGCCCCAAAAGTTCAACAGCCTGTGAGTTATATAAACACTATTTTACAATTTGAGTTATTTTCCCAGCAAAGGGATCGCTCGAGGGGCGGACTATTTGAATGATGTCTCTCAGAAAATGAGCGCTGCTTTACTCGTAGCTCCACGGCTGCAGAGTGGCCGGAGCTGAAGCCCACCCCAGCGGTGCCAGCCCCGCTCGCAGGCAGCTCCAGCGCTCCGGCGGACGGCGGAGAACCGGCTGCAGGTTGTACCGCACCTCAAAACGCCCGCTCCAGCGAGCGCTCTCAGGGAAGAAACTCCGAGCAAGGGCTTGGAAAAACGCCTTATTTTAAGCAGCAAGCAAGTAAATAAACACAAACATAAAAATGGCTTGGAACAGACAGAAGGCGATCGCGTCTTGGCAGCGATGCCGCAGCCGGGAGACGTGTTGCTGGTGCGTGGCGCTCCCGCTCCAGCCGGAGGGATGCTCCCGGGCGGACGGGGGCTCCCGGGGAGCCCCGAGCCC
>VXBQ01003393.1:11196-48816 GCA_013400175.1 Phainopepla nitens
GGCAGCTCAGGGGTGCAGGGTGAGGGGCACTGGGTGCCAGGGCTGCCCAGCTCCATAGGCTTTGGGTTCCCTGTATTTTGGCAGCTCAGGGATGCAGAATGAGGGGCACTGGGTGCTCAGGGGTCTCCAGGGCTGTGTGTGCCCTGTTTTTTGGCAGCTCAGGGGTCTGGGATGGGGGGGGTCTCCAGCCAGGGCTGCCCAGCTGCATGGGCTGTGTGTGCCCCATCCTTTGGCAGCTCAGTGGTGCCAGGGCTGCCCAGCTGCATGGGCTGTGTGTGCCCCATCCTTTGGCAGCTCAGTGGTGCCAGGGCTGCCCAGCTCCATGGGCTGTGTTTTGGAGCACAGCCTCTTGCAGCAGGGCCGGTGCCAGGTGCAGGACGGGCACCCCGGGCACACCGGAGCTTCCCACAGGGATCCCACCCCTCCTGCAGGGACAAGGTGCCCCTGGCTGACAGGGGCCAGCCCCAGGTCTCGGAGGCTGTGGTGCTGAGGACACTTCTGCTGTGTCATTTGGGATCTGGAGAGCATTAAGATGCTGTGTGAGTGCCGGGCTTTCTCTTATCCCTCAGCTGCCGGGTGATGCTGGCCAGTGCCTCCCTTCCCAGCCCTGCTAAATGAGCTTGGCAAACGTTCCCAAAGCCCTGGGACGTGCTCCTGACTGGAGATCACCTCCCTGTGCCTTGGGAGCTGGGGAGCACTTGGGCTGCCTGGCCTCTGACTGACACTGGGAAGAGCAGGAGGCCTGGAGACCTTCCCTTCCCAGTGCCCTGTGCTGCCTGAGGTGCTGCAGGTCCAAACTTTGCACATTCAGGGCACATCCAGCAGCTCTATTTTGGTCTGGGTTTTTGGGAAAAGGCTGGCCTGAGCTGTGGGGGTGGAGGGGAGGGTTTGCAGCAGTCACAGGTCACAAGATTTCATCCTGATGGTGGTTCTGCTTAATGCCTCTGAGCATGGATGTGTACGTGGGTTTTTTTACATATCTATAGATAGAGACATACAGAAATGTTATTGTTGTGAATACTTACGCTGTAAATGTGAGCTGTGTCTGTCAGGTCTTGCTCAGGGCTTGGGCTGGGAAGGGGAGAGCTGTGCTGGGCTGTGCTGGGTGAGGAGAGGAGAGGATGGAGCACCTCTGTGTCCCTCTGTGAGCCCTGTCACCTCCCTGTTCGGCTTTTTGATCCTGCCTGTCTCGCATTGAGATGTTAGGGCTCAGAACAATCAGTCATGGGTGATAAACAGAGAAAAGATGAGGTTTAGGAACACTGAGCCACCTCAGAGGCTTTAGCAGCAGCAACAGGCTGTGCTAGGGATTGGCTGCTCCTGCGTGGGGAGAGAGTGAAGGGAGGAGAGGCCAGAACTGAGATGGGAAACAGGGAAGAGAGTGGAGAGATTGGTGGGTGGCTTTGCAGGGTGAGAGGGTGCTGGGAGGAGGATGCTCTGCAGGAGCTGCTCTCCTGTCACAGCAGCAGAGCCTGTGCAGCCGGGGCAGCTTGGTGCCAGCGAGGGCACAGCCCAGGCAGCTGGCACGCTGCCCTAGCCCCGGGCCAGTGCCCTGCTGGAGCTGCTGTGCCGCTGCCAGGTCACCAGCCTGGAATCTGGAGCTGCCTGGGTGTGATCCTGGAGCTCCCCTGCTGCCGCAGCTCTCCCTCAGATCCTGCTCTCACTCTTTTCCAGCTGTTGTAGCTCCTCACTCGGGGTAAAACAGCTGCTGACAAAGCCAAAACCTCGAGCTGGAGCTGAGCAATGACTCACATCCAGGCTGCCCTCAGGGGGCTGGCACAAACCCGACTCTCAGCCCCTCTGTCGGAGCTGTCCCGTTCCCGTGGCTGCCACAGGGATGCTCCAACAGCCCAGCACTGCTCCCGAGCCCCGGGGGTGCCGGGGATCCAGGGGTGCTGCAGCCCTCGGGACCTTTACCACCCCTGGCCCTGGGAATGTGGCAATAGGGGCTTTCAGGGCGAGCTGCAGGAGTCATCCTCCCCAGTTCCAGCCCCAGTTCCAGTTCCAGCAGTGCTGGTGTGACAGGGACTGCTGATCCCTGCAGGTGGATCCCTTTATGGCAGCCACTTATCCCTGTCCTGCACCAAGGCCCCAGCCCCAGCTTTCCCTGGAGGCGTCCCTGTGGCAACGGGGCAGCGAAGTAAAGCTGTGCAGGAGGCAAACCTGTCTCAGCACAATTCCCAGCGTTTCCTTCAGATCCTGCAGCAGTGGCTGGGCTTGGTGGGAAGGCAGGGAGCTGGGCAGGGAGCTGCTCATTCCTTTGGGCAGTTTCAGGCGTCTTTAGTCCTGGTACCAGCCCCTCAGCCTCCTTGTGATGCTGGAAAGGCTGACCTGGAAACAGAGACCAGGCAGAATAAAAGGATAAAAGGGATTTATTGAAAGGATCCAGCTGGGGCAGTGCAGGAACCCCTTGGGGCTGCACCCAAGGCAAACCCACAAATGGGCACAAAATGGATCCTGGGCACGAGGCCTCACACTTTGATAGGTTTGGGTCCATCAGCACATTGGAGTGAATTGTCCAATTCCAGCTACAGCTGATGAAGCTCCATCCTCCTTGTTCCCTCTCTTCCTTCATTGTTGTTTCCACTCTTGGGCCTCAAATTTGTCCTTGGTGCCCAGCTGGAAAGGAATTGTTTTGTCTCCCTGCTCTGTGCAGAGAGCTCAGCAACCCTATGAAACCCAGACCTGCACACTGAACCAGCACAGAATGTGGAAAATAGAAAAGCTCAAACTGAAGGCATCCCTTGGGCACTGCCAGGGATCCAGGGGCAGCCCCAGCTTCTCTGAGCACCTGTGCCAGGGCCTCCCCACACTCCCAGGGAACAATTCCTTCCCACTGGATGGCACCTGGGCAGCCAGGCTGGTCCTAGCAGATGCCTGAGCTCTCCTGCAAACTTTCCTGAGGAATGTTCTACAGCCTTCACGAAAAACTGGTTAATTTTCCTCTTAATACTCAGCTTTTATCCTCTTTGCTGGAAGTTTTCCTGGTTTGTTCCAGCTCTGTTTTCACAGCAGGCTTTGAGGCTTGAGTGCAACACAAAAGGCACTGGAGATGTTCCTACAGCAAGACTTGTGCTCTCCCTTTGGTACTTGAAGGCAGATGCGAAAAGCAGAGGTTTGGAGATGAATGCACTGAGCTGGCACTTGTGGAACTCCAGCTCTGCCTGAGCCAGGCTCAAGGTGTCAGCCCACATTTCCAGTGCTCTGGGGAGCAGAGGTTATTTTAAATTCTGGCTCGTCCCAGTGGTGCATTACCAGTCTGGATACTTGTGTTCAAAACCAACACAAATCCCACAAGAAGTTTGCTTCCACAGTGTAGCCCTTATTTAAGGAACCGAAGATTTTCCAAATTAAGAAAAGAATAAAATCCCAGTTCTCCTTATTCAGTATCTTTGATGACAAGGACAGGGGGACCTGTGTCTCTAAGTTGTCTCAGGTGGAAATGCCCAGGTTTGGTTCTCTGCAAGTTTGTTTTCTCTCCTGCCATTTTAGGGTTTGTGTACAGCAAAGCAAGCCCATCCACCACTAATTTCCTAATAAATTCCTTATTTCATAAACATTTTAATACTGGTAATTATGCATTCAGCAGAATGGAGATATGTTTTGTGTCATTAAATGCAGCCTCAGAATGCCACGTGGGATTTGTGCACCCAGCAGACGGAGTGCCAGGGCTGTGTGCAGCGCTGGGGACACAGGAGGGGTCTGCCCCGTGCAGGACTGTCCTTGGGAAGGAGCACAGCAGGAGCTCTTCCTCTCTGCAACCATCCCTGTGAGCCTCAGGAGTGCAGCAGGACCCTGGGGCCCTCGGTGTGAGATCTCAGATCAGCTGCAGCTGGGGGGTGCAGCTCTGGGGGGCTCTGGGACCCCTCTGTGCACCCTCTGCCTATGGGGCCATCAACACCACACCAGTCTACTTCCAAAATAAGTCTATAAATATGTGTTGTGTCCACCAGAACTTTTTAAATACAAATTTATTTTTAGCTATCCTGAGAGAAACACAGAGCAGTCAGTGCTAGAAGTCAAGGTTGCATGGCCAAAGAAAGCTCGGCTTGACTGGCTGCAGGTGTCAGAGCAGAGCCCCTGTCCCCGTGGGTGTCCTGGTGTCCTGGGACAGCATTTGCTGGTTTAGGGACACCTCTTGCTACCCACAGCTTGGTGCTGAAATGATAAGACCCAGATAAATCTAATGGAGGGCTGGAACTGAACACTGGGATTTAATGGCAGCTCCTGAGAGTGCAGAGAGCATCTCCCCAGCAGAGACAGGACTGAGTGCCCGGGGTTGTTTCCCGTGTGGATCCCATCAAAACCCAGTCCTAATGCATAGGATCAAGGCCAAATTCCATTTAATAAAAAATGGCAGGAATAACTACAAAAATAAAGACAAACTGTCAGCTCAAATTTGGCAGGAAGTTGTTACTTTTGCAGGAATAAAATCCAGCACTAATAGAGATGGTTTAGTGATTTTCAAAGCAGGTAATTTTGTGGCAGGGCTTGAATGCACAGAAATTATATTGACAATAAAAATTAATTAAACGACTTTCTGTGGGTTTGTAGTTTTTCTATCTGACAGCAGCACAGAAGATCTCCAAGTAACTGATGATCCTTAAGGTCTCTTCCATCCCAACCCATTCTATGGATGACGATGCAAAGGAAATTATCTTTTGGAGATGTGTCTACTACGGCTACAGCGGAGGATTGCCAAAGGAGGAAAAGACGTTTTGATTCCCGAGCAAGCCTTGGACAACTTGACTGGACAACTGTCAGGAGCTGCCCAGGGAGGGCTGGAGTGCCCATCCCTGGAGGTGCCCAGGGAGCCCCTGGAGGTGGCACTCAGAGCTCTGGGCTGGGGACAAGGAGGGGATTGGCACAGCTGGGACTCGCCGGCCTGGGAGGGATTTTCCTGCCTCAGGGATCCTGGGATTCTCTGAACTGGGAGCTCATTGCCTGTTTCATCTCCTGCAGCAGAATGCTGGTGTCCCAGCTGAAGGGATTTTGGGCTTCACAGGATTTTGGAAGCTGACACAGAAAGATGAATTTTCCATCTGCCTGCCCAGGGTGGCAGCAGCCCTGAGGGAGCGACAGCTCTTTGCTCTTTGCTCTAAACTGGAGATGTGGAAATGAGGAATGGCCTGGGTTTTTGCAGCCCCACGGAGGGCAGCTGCACAAGTCACTGCGCAACACACCAGGATCCCAAAGAGCTCAGTGTGAAACAGGAGCACAGCAGAGGTAATGGAGTCCCTGGAAAAGCCACTTTCCTTCTTCAGGAATATTTCAGTGACATGGTAAACTGTGAAGAGCATTAAATCTATGAAGAAATGAAATAAATCCCAAATGCAATTTTTCCCACCTGTGAAAAATGTATTTTGCTGGGGAATCGAATTGTTGTTAAAAAAAGCCTCCCACCCCTGTGCTTATTTTCTCAGGAAGAATCTCCTTGCGTTTCAGAAGAGAATAAAATAACTGAGCACAGAAGCACCGAGGAATGGGGCTGAGAACTCGTCTGTGAAATGTCCTGCTCGAGCCCAGCCGAGCTTGTGCTGCTCCATCTGGCAGTGAGGCGCTGCTGGTGCCTCCTCAGCTGCGCCTCCCATGGCTCTGCTCTGACAAACGTGGCCATGGAAACACAGCCCGGGGCTGATTCTGGCTGTGCACCTCCGCTGGAGCCCTCAATTCAGACCGAAACTTGTCATGACTCTTCCTTGGTTATCAGGACCCAGGGCTGAGCCTGGCTCCAAACTCCGCTCAGCTCCACGTGCAGAACTGGAGCGGGGCCGTTCCTTGGAATCGTGGCATCATGAGGGTTGGGAAAGACCTGCAGGAGGGAGCCCAGCTTTGGAGGGGATCTGGGATCCCCTGCCCCCTGACACAGCAGCTGTGTGTCAGCAAGGCCAGGCTGCAGGAGGAGCTGGGGCTGCATCCCTGCTCTGGGCCAGGGAGCAGAGGGAGCAGCTGACTGAAAATCCCAGCAGTTCCTCGGGGCAGACTGCCTGCTTTGTGGCACCTCTGTGCAGCGAGTGCTGGGACAGACCGTGGGCAATGCTTTATGGGCAAATACTGCTGTGCTTTGCCTTGTGCTGCTTTCTCACAGTGAATTTCACAGCAGTGAACGTGTGTGCTGTGTGTGCTTCTCCCTCTTCCCAGAGCAGCTGGGACTGCCCCTGGATCCCTGGCAGTGCCCAGGCCAGGCTGGACACTGGGGCTGGGACACCCTGGGACACTGGGAGTTGTCCCTGCCATGGCACTGGATGGGCTTTAAGGTGCCCCCCAACCCAACCCATTGCAGGATCCCGTGCCCCAGGCCCCAGAGCTGCCCTGCAGAGCTCCCTCCTGCCCTGCAGGGAGCCTGGAAGCCAAGTGTCCAAGTGCTGGGTGAATTCCCTGGGATGCTGAGCACAGGGAAGGGGCATGTTCGGGTAAGTGACAGCCTGTCACTGCACTGAACAAAACACTCTCAGGAGCTGGAGCAATTTTAAAAATAGAAAGCAGGGAGCAAATAGCCTGGCAGGGAGAGGCAGCACTGGGAGAGATGGAATTGGCCCTAATGGGCTCAGGCTGTGCTGGGGATGGAGGGCTGTGAGCTGCAGGGGGGAGCGCAGGGACTGCTCCCTCCTGGCCCTTTTAGCAAAGTTATTTTTATTCCTAATTTGGACTGAGAACCTCCCCAGACTTGTTTGGGTGCCACGAGAGGCTGCTGGTGCTGGGCTGGGTGCTGCTTCTCTTGGGGGGTGGTGGGGAACAACAGCAAACCCAGGGCTGCTCTGGGACCTGCTTTATATTGCAAAATCTTGTACCCTAGGAAATCTGTCAAGCCTGGATTAGACAATACTGATTTCAAAAAGCAGTACATGACTTGACTCCTGCCTGCAGCAGGTGAGTGCTTGGTGTAAGCCCAGCGAAGCAGAGATGTGATTTTTATCTGATTTTTATCCCAATCCTTGCTCTCGGTCCCTGGAGCTTCCCAGATGAGCCCCAGCAGCCCCACGGGCCCTGCTGGTACCAGGGACAGCCCAGTGAGCTGCCAGGGATGTGTGGCAGACCCACAGGAGCAGGGGCTGCCTCTGCCTGTGCTCAGCTGTGGGGAGCTCCTGCAGCCTCTCAAACTTGGCAGATTCTCGGGCAGAACAGCAAAACAAGGTAAAAAAAATTTTTTTTTTTTTTTTTGCTTTGCAGGTTATTTTTTCCCCTCATCTTTCTCCCAGTGCTCATATAAATCAAGCAAAATGTGGTACAACTGGAATCTGTTTTTCTTAACAGTTGGCAAAGTGGTGTCTGTGCTATTGAACCTGAATCCTTTGGCAGATGCCAAACCCACAAAGCCCTTCCCGTTTTATTTTAAAGCCATGCTGCTCATCCTCATTTCAGGCGTCACAGATATAACAGATATATTTGGAAGACGTTGTTTGGGGTTTTTTGATCTATGAAATACAGCCTGTCATAGAAATGGGTGTGTAACTCAGCAGAATTTGCGTGTGAGGTAGAAATCCTTCAGTGAGGACTGTGCTAAGGATTTGTCCTGGGAAAGATGACCAGGAAGGGTTTGACCTCAACCAGGGTTTCTCCCTGCCCACATAACAGTAAAAATATACAAATTATTGCAGTGACAGTGCATAAAGAGCTGGGTTTGCCTGGAGTGGATTTGTCAGCACAGTGAGACAGCCATTACCTTGGGGGTTGGCTCGTGTTCTGTCAGGGACAAACACAAACTTTACCTGGAAATAATCAGCCTCACGCTTCCTCTCAGAGCTTTGGGAAGAGAAATTCAGCTGGACTTGTGTCAGTGCTAATGAAGTGCCTCTTCCTGCAGAAGAGGACCCTGTCCACTCATCACAGGGGTGGATCTCTGGCTGCCAGCACTGCTGAGTTTCCAGTCCCACCCCTGGCTGGGGAATCCCAGTGCATGGGGAGCGGGTCCCCGGGATTTTGGCACTCAGGTGTTGTTGGGTTTGCTCAGGTGGATGTGCTGGGGCTGCCAGCAGCATCGAGGGATGGGCTCTGGGAGAGTTTGGGCTGAAATGTGCTTTGTGCCCTGGCGGAACAGAGTCTCTGTGCTGAGGCTGGCCTGGGCAGGAGCCGCAGGAGGCAGGGCAGAGCTGTGGGAATCCCACTCCTGCCTGAGGATCAGAGCCTTTCCCTGGCAGTGCAGAGGGATCAGTGAGATCTCTCCCGTGTGCCACGTGGGCCAAACCTGATGCCGCTGTGGCAGCAGGAGAGCCCTGCTCGTGCAGCTCACCCATGCCAGCTGAGCTGCTGGGCCACAGCCCAGCCCAGGGGGATTTGGGGCATTGCTGGGATGGATCCCACCAAACACGAACACATCCCGCTGTTAGCGCTGTGCCTTTGTGCTGGAATGCATTTCTCAGGTTAACGAGTTGATTTCTTACCCTGCTTTGCACTTTATCATTCTGTCTCTCCAAAGGGGATTTTAAACTCACACCTTGTTGACAGGAACATGGTTCTGGGGATTAGAGATCACAGCCTGGCTGGTGGCTGTGACCAGCAGCACCTCTGGGGTCCTGTGACACAGCAGCCAAAAGGCACAAATGGAGAGAGCCAGGTAAAAGGAGGAGTGGGACCAGGTGCTTAATTTAAGATGTGATCACACTCTTTGGATTTCATGAACTGGCATTTTTTGTAAAAAAGCCCCCTACCCGAATAGAAAAAGTACTTAAAAATACAAATTTCTTAAAACCTTGCAGACACAGAGCTGCCTCAAACCCCAAAACACAAACCCATGGCTGAACAGTTATTTTAATGAGAGTGGAGGTTCTCATGGTAACTGCTGGCTACAGGAGCTGGGATATTAAAAGTCACACAACTACAATGGCTATAGCAGTAAAATGTGCTCTGAGATGCTCAGGACATTTCCCATGCCTTTCTCCAGTCCAGGAAATAACCAAAATTTGTGACCCATATATTTTATAGGTGATTTTAAAATTTTCATTCATTTTGGCACTTGAGAAGTGAAGGGAGACACGTTAAAAGTAAAGAGATCTCCTGCTCTTTATGTAAAAATACTCATTGATACAAAAAGCTGGTGATTAAAACCTTAAGTAGTAAAAAGTGATACTGGTGTGCTGTGTGAAGTGTGGAAGGATAATTCCCTGTGCTGGAGACCATCCCTGAGTGGGGGTTTGGCACTTCCCAACCCTCTCCTGTGTTTGTTCCTAGCCCAGGGCCTCAGCTGGTTATTCTGGCACGCCAAGTGCTTGTTCCTCTGCCCAGAGTCTGCCCTCCTGTCTGTGCAGGAGCTCCTCCCTGGCATGGAGGGCATCAGGTATCCGTGAGGAAACTTGGGAGCTGGAGCTGAGGGAGGAGCAACCCCAATGAATGTGTGTCAGTTTGTCTGCTCCAAATGGAGTCATCAAAGGGACATTAGGGATGGTGATCCTGGACTTATTTATAAAGCTGGGAGGTGCTGGAAGGCTCAGGGGTGCAGCACTGCCAGTCTGGAGAGGGATCTGGGATGCCTGAAGTTTTAGCTTTTCTATTTTTCAGACTCTGTGCTTTTTATTGTGCAGGTCTGGGCTTCATATGAAGGGTTGCTGAGCTCTGCACAGAGCAGGGAGACAAAACAATTCCTTTCCAGCTGGGCACCAAGGACAAATTTGAGGCCCAAGAGTGGAAACAGCAGTGAAGGCAGAGAGGGAACAAGGAGGATGGAGCTGCATCGCCTGCAGCTGGAATTGGACAATTCACTCCAATCTGCTGATGGACCCAAACCTATCAAAGTGTGAGGCCTCGTGCCCTGGATCCATTTTGTGCCCATTTGTGGGTTTGACTTGGGTGCAGCCCCAAGGGGTTCCTGCCCTGCCCAGGCTGGATCCTTTCAATAAATCCCTTTTATCCTTTTATTCTGCCTTGTCTCTGTTTCCAGGTCAGCCTTTCCAGGCATCATTCTGCACCCCAGAAAGGCACTGGATCAGTGAAACCCAGCCTGAGCCCAGCCTGGGAACCCTTCCTGCTTTTCCCATGTTAATGACTCTAATTGCCCTAATGAGACACTGCACTTAAGTTGCCTCATCTCTCCCGCCCATGATTTTTTCTTTAGCTTTTCTCAAAGTTGATTTTTTCCCCATGTGCTGTTCTCACACATGGTTCTGTACATTAACAATTGGGAGACGACAGTTCTTCGATATCTTTTTGAAATGTTCTCTGGGGAATTATGCTTCAACCAGGGAAACTGTATGTTTCATTATCAAAAAGGTTTCAGGCTTTATCAGGATCTTTTTGTTATAGTTGTCATGGAAGTTTTTATTATTATTGTTAAATTGAATAATGGGGAGGAACCTGTTCTTAAGCCTTTGCACAAGAACTAAAATTTGAATCCAGATAAATCTGCTCTGTTTGTAAAAGTGACTTTTTAAGGTTAACTGCATTTAGTTCCAATCACTGGAAGTGCAGCTTTGTTACTTTATCTGAATTAGATAGCGAGGGGTTTTGCAGCTGTAATAAGGGAAGATTGAACTCGACATTTAAATGTAGATGGAGTGTCTGGGAGTTATTTTTCAGGACCTGATTTCTTGGTAATCACAAGAAACCCTCCATGAGGCTTCACAGCGCTGCTACAGGAGCCCAGCAGGGCTGGAGCCTGTTGGAAGTGACAGGGAAAGAGACCTCAGAGCCACGGGATTGGGTTGGGAGGGACCTTAAATCCCACCCAGTGCCACCCCTGCCATGGCAGGGACACTTCCACTGTCCCAGGCTGCTGCAAGCCCTGTCCAGCCTGGCCTGGGGCACTGCCAGGGATGTTCTGAGCTTCTCTGAGCTGCTTCCAGCAGGGCTGGAGGTGGATTTTGTTCCTAGTAAGCACCAAATGCTCCCATTTGGGTGGGACTGAGGTGCTCCAGCAGGAGACCTGGGGACAGCCCTGCCCTGGAGGGGACAGGGTTATTGATTGTCATTCTGATTGTTATTCTGTATCAAACCAGAGCTCCCCGGAGCCATCAAAGATCCCTGGGATCCTACAGCTCCCGGATTCTTGGGGCTGGGATGAAACCTGAATGAGCAATAAGGAGATGAAAAACTTGGCTGTGAGCGAGCTCCTGCAGCCAGGAGTCACCGCAGCAAGGAGTGGAACCTCTTTGAAATGTGGGTCAGATCCAGCGAAGGGGTTTCAAACAGTTTTGTCTGGAAAAAAAAAGGAGAGGAGTAGTTTGAAAATGTCAATAAAATAATAATTCATCTCAGCATATTCAGGCTGCCAGACTTCAGGGAGCTCCCAGTTCAGAGAAAGCATGAAATGCAAGTACTTTATGTAATGTTGACTGTGACCATCGGCCTCATTATGCCTCTGAAATTCATCATTTTTGCCTTTGGATGCTGAAATTTGTTGACAATCAGGAGGAAGAAGAGTCCCCCCGGATTGTTGTGGTGCTGTGGGAACTTTCCCTCTAATTATGGCAGGAAGGCAAATTGCAGGAGGCTTTTTAAAATAACGAGTGAAGATAGTGACCTTTTTTACAAAGGCTTTGATGAAAGACGTGAAAAAAATGGAATCCATTAGAATATTTCTAATTTTCTGACATTCAGATAGGAGAGACTTTCTCAATGTGCATCTTCTCAAACATTTATGGTTAAATGTCGTTGTTTAACAAAGGTCCCTGGACTCTTTGCATGCCAATGAACCCCACAATTGAATTTAGAAATATAAACTCAGCAGAAGGAAAGAATTTCTTTCTGTGTCTACAGTGCTGTCCTACAATTCATTACTGTGGTGTAAATGCCTGAATGAGTTCAGTCTAAAGGTGCATAAATGCATTTCAATGAATTTAAAATTAGGACTATTAAAATAACTGTGCAAATCCCCTAAGAGCATGTGGGGGCAAAATTAAATGCAGGGCACACATAAAAGATATTAAAAAATAAATATATATATAAATGAATGATTATATGTGATTGCAACATTATCAGGTTTGGAGTTTTATGGAAATTCATAAGGAACCACAAAAATAATTCTTGAGGCATTTTCCAGGAGTGCAGGGAAGGTGAACAGCAGCATCTGAGGGCCGTTTGTTCAGCTTTGCTGCCAGCTGGGTTGGGGTTGGGGTGCTGTTTGGGGGTTTAGTTCGACTGGAAAACCCCAACCCCACGCCACCGTTCAAGGTTTTGTTTAGGGCCACAGTGAGCTCGTCCCTGCTGTGAGGAATTCCATGCAGGCAGGGAAAACCAAGGGATTGGGCAGGATGCGTTGTGTGCTCCTGCAGCTGGAGCTCCGGAGGCAGGGCGGATGAGGGAATCGCTGGCAGGAAACTTCCAGAGTGGGAATGGCTGCGAGAGCCAGAGCCTCCTTCCCCAGGCGGGCTGCTCCCCTGGGACGCTCTGCTCTCCTCCTCCCTCGTTACCAAGGCTTGATATCCTGGCCCTGCTTTCCTTGGCGTGCTCCCAGCACGTCTGGAGCAGAGGTTTCCTCTGGAGGAGCAGCGGGCTGTGACAGCAGCTCCTGCTCCTTCCCAGCACGCTGGCATTCCTGGTGCCAGCCCATGTGCTGGGATAATGTGAGGGCACTTCTTGAGCACCTCTTGCTGTTCACTGACAAAGCTGGCTTCAAACTGAAACGTTCCAAGCACCAAGAGAGGAGGAATTGAATGTGGTTCCCTTTAGGAAAGGCAAGGAAGGAAGGGGAACGTTGCAACCTCCCCAGGTGGCATCCAGCGTGTCCTGGGAGGGAGCAGGGAAAAGCAGCTGGGGAAATGGGGCTGAGTGGGGACTCCTGACAGGGCTGGGGTCAATTCCCTAGTGGGGAAATTACCCAATTAGTGGGGGCTAATGAGGGAGGAGGTAAATGAGAGGGGAGCAGAGTAGGGAGAGGAGAGCAGCCCAGGGGAAGAGCAGCCCAGGGGAAGGAACCTTGGTGCAGGTAAGAATGATTCTAACTGGTTTGGGGTGGTTGTTGCTGGTGCAAGATGGATTTTCAGCTGTTGTAGCATCTGTGCTTTTAGAGTTTGTCCTTTGAATTGAATCTCAGCACATTATCTCGAGTAAAAACCCTTTAGCTTTCCTCTCCAGGGGGATTTCAGTGCTTTTACATGGTTCAGAGTTCCCAAGGAATGTTTCTCTCCTGCTGTGAAGTAATTGAGTCCTGACTTTGTCCCCAGTAATTCCCATCTTTACTCTCTGGCTCCTCAGACCCCACAAATCTGTTAAACAGCCCCTTGGATTGGCAGAAGGAATTTTCAGTCATCTCCTGCTCACTGATGAGAGGCTTTTCGAGGGCCTTGCTCTGGGTCTTGGAAGCTGAATGGAACTTTTGCCCATTAATGAATCTAAATTTGTAGGAGGAACAGAAATCCAGGTGCTGCTTCTTTTATTAGTGGAGTATGACGTGTACCATGCACACACTGGAAAAGGTTTTCACTTCAGAGGAGGGAAAGAAGCACTTTGGAGTTCATGCTGTGAATTTTCTACAGAGAATGACTCTCAATGCACATTTTGTAATGCATGACTTTATTTATTTTAAAAAAGGGCTGCATTATTAAATTTGGTTTTGTCTGTGCAAACAAATGTGAATTATTTTGCCAGCTCAAGTGTTTTCTCAGTCACCCATAAATAAGAAAGTGACTTGAAAATACAATTGATCAGAAATGATGCATTGAGTGTTTTCCTACAAGGAGGGCATTGAGTTTGGAGTTCTGTCATGTTGTGGATTCCTCCCTCATCCACAGAATGCCTTTCTCCTTCAAATCTGCATTTCATGACAGTATCTTTGTTTTCCGTGAATGATGTGATAATTCAGATAAATCTGTGCTGGTTGAGCAAAAATAGAACTGAATTGTGGTGACACAGTGTTTGTTCTGAGGGAAGAGGTCAGCGGGGCTGAGGGGCCAGGTGGAGAAGGTGCTGTTGGGGGCTGCTGTGCTGGGCAGGTCACGAAGCTTTCCAAGTGGATTAAAAATGAACTCGGGTGGTCCTGGAGGAACAGCTGGCATGCTCTTGTGGAATATGAGATGCTCTTGTCCTTTTCTCCCTCTCAGCCCTCCTGAGGAGGGTTTGGGTTCCCAAGTGAGGACCCTGGGCTGGTGCTGAGCTGCTCCCACCTCTCCAAGGGAAGGTGCTGGGCTGGATCCTCAGCTCAGCTGCTGCCTGTCCAGGCTGAGAAATGGCTGGATGGAGGATGGATGGATCCGTGGATGGGTTCATGCTCAAGGACAGCCCAGCGGGGGAAGGCAGGGCTGGGCCTCCTGTGGGCCTTTCTGTCCTCAGAGCGAATTGGATGCAGACTGTGTGGAGAACCACTTGTGTTTAAGCAGCGGTGCGGGGTTGCTGTTCCCCAGGAGGTGTTTCCTTTCAGAGCAGGGTGTGCAGAGAGCGGGCTGTGCCAGGCTGGCCCTTGGCAGCTCCCACAGCGCCAGGGCCCACAGGGTGCCCCGGGGCCGGGCCCTGCTGCCAGCCAGGCTTCTGGCTGGGCTGCCCTCAGAAATGCTTCAGCTCTGTTGCCCTCAGCAGTGAATTATCCCAGCATCGCTGTGGATCCATTCCACACAGCCAGGGCAGGTTTCCAGGCAGAGCTGGTGCTGCCAGGGCCTGCTCCGTGCCCCCGCTGCCACCGTCTGTCCCCGCCTTTGTCTGAGGGGCCGGAGCTGGCATTGGCTTCCAGGGAATTCTGGTGGGGCCCGGGGTGCAGCTCTGAGGAGGTGGTGCGATGCTGGCAGTGCAACCCAAGTTTCAGAACTCTCCTGTCAGGAGAGCCCTGCCAGCTCACCTGGGCTGGGCCAGGTGCACCCCGAGGGACAGGAGCTGTGTGCCCCACACAGGCACCCGGGGCGCAAATAACGAGCAGTAAACAGCAAGATCAGCCTGCATTACAGCAAGTCCTATTTCTGTCCTATTTTTTTTCCCTGCCTGGAGAATATTAATGTACAAATCAAAGGAATATACTTAAAAGTGTTTTAAATAACCAGCCTTGTTAGGGAAAGGGGAGGGAAGGGTTTGTCATTACACAATACAAAAGACTGAGGTGATCCTGACACAGAGAAGGGGAAAATAAGGAGGAAAAGATCATAGTGACCTACCCTTCCTTGAAGGAAGGAGCAAACCCTTTGGATGGCTGCTCCAGCCCCAGAGCACCTGCACAGCAGGAAAATGGGCCTCAGGCTGGCTTTGAGTTGGCACTCAAAGATGTGGTTACCCATTTCAGCTAGGCTTCAAAATGATGTCAAAGTGGAGCAATTATCGACAGGGGATTGATAAAAAAACCCAAGATAATTTGAAGTGAATCATTGTCCAGGGGTTGTTCTGCTGTGTGGGAAGGTCTCCCGGGCTGGAAGGACTTGTAGCATCTGATTTACTGATTCATCTTGCTCTGAGGTAGAAGAAAGTTAAAAAAACAATTTCAGTGCTCACAGATGGGTTTATTTCTCTGGTTGCTGTGGTTCTGTGACTCCTCACGGCAGTTCCCGGGCTGAGATGTGATGAGCTCACTCCCTACACCCCCTGGGTTTCCATTTCTGTGCTCAGAGGTGCTCCCTCCCTTTCCCATGTTTGTGCCACTTTCCCCCACCCTGTCTCCCCATCAGTCCAGTGCAAGGAGGAGGAATTCCCAAAATGTTGTCTCTCAAGGATCTCTGTTCATCTTTGCGGAAAATCTGGCTGACTGTTTTCTAGAGCCTTCAACATTTCTGCCTTCACAGTTTTCTCTGTACACTGAGAAGCTCCACTGTAAGATCCTTCTAATCTCTCAGGTTTCAAAGCTAATGGTACCAGGCTAAAATTACCCCATTAAATATCAATTAGCATAAATCATCACAAGATGCTGCTCAGATTAAATATGCTCCTACTGGGTCTTTCTGTCTGGAAATATAAGTGAGTGAAGAAATGTTAAAATGAACTGACTTGGATGCTCCAAGGGGTTTTTTTGGTCTTGGCTGAGCTTGTGACTGTTTGCATTAAAATAAAATAACCCTCCACTGTTGCATGTTCTTGGGCATGGCTGTGGCCTGTTGCAGGGGATGGGCTCAGACTA
Source organism: Phainopepla nitens (assembly GCA_013400175.1). Classification (NCBI taxonomy): domain Eukaryota; kingdom Metazoa; phylum Chordata; class Aves; order Passeriformes; family Bombycillidae; genus Phainopepla; species Phainopepla nitens. Next base: position 27,155 of record VXBQ01003393.1, read on the forward strand.
AAACACAATTTAAAGGTAATAATTAATCCTGGGTCAGATTATTGAACTGCCTTCTCTCTGTGCAGGAGAGCTGACTGAGGTTTGGTTGAGTTTAGCTCGCTCTGGAATGGGATTATGCCTGATCCAGCCTTATCCTGAGTGAGTGCTTATATAAAAGGCTGAATTGAGGCAGTTTCATCTCTTAATTGACTGAATTAGGATTTGAATTTTTGCCATGTGGGCAAGTCTTGCATGGTTTTGGTGACTCCAGGACCACAACAGAATTATTGCTGTAATGTGTGTGTGTTTAATTTTGCAAAACAAGTTCTACTATCTTAGAATGTGAAAGGAGCTCATGTTAGGAGGTGAAGGAGAGCAATGGAGGGAGAAATTAATCTTTTTTTTTTTTCCTTCACTGGTGGCTGCTTCACCCATGTCTGGCAGCAGAAGCAACAATGAATACATGTCAGGTTTTCCAACTCATTTCTAGGTCACTTCTCCCATGGCTGCTGGAAGTGACTAAGCAGTATTTAATCTGGTTTAACAGATATGCAAAGCAGGGATGCTGCTCTCCCTGGAGCAGGGCTGGGCACACATCCCAGCTTTGCTGGGCTGCTCCTTCTCCACGTGGGTGACCCACGGGAGCCCAGGGCAGCCACGGGAGGCTCGGGAAGCTCGGGGGAAGCAGCTGTGCTGGAACCTCCAGGAGCATCCTATGGGAGCCATAGAGACTGGGGGAGGTCTGGTTCACGATCTTGTCAAAATGTATTGCCACAATGATGGAATCATGGGATGGTTGGGGTTGGAGGGATCTTAAAGCCCATCCAGTGCCACCCCTGCCATGGCAGGGACACCTCCCACTGTCCCAGGGTGTCCCAGCCCCAGTGTCCAACCTGGCCTTGGGCACTGCCAGGGATCCAGGGGCAGCCACAGCTGCTCTGGGCACCCTGTGCCAGGGCTGCCCACCCTGTCAGGAACAATTCCTGCCCAATATCCCATCTATCCCTGCCCTCTGTTTCAGTGTCTGCTCAGGGAGATGGGAGTGCCCTGCCTGTGCCGGGTGCCTGGCACAGCCCTGGGCTGGCAGCCGAGGCCCTGCTCACGTACTCTGTGCCCTTTTGGGGTGCTCTGTGTTCAGCTAACCATCAGCACCTGCAGCTGCAGTGCTGGCAGCCTCAGCCACAGCTGTTCAGGCAGGCGTGGCCATGGGCTGTGCCCAGGCTGGGCTGCACAAAGGCTGACTGACCCCTGTGCTTTTGTGTCTGACTCATCTCTGAGTAATCCGTGCCAAATCCGTGCCAGGCTGGGACAGGAGCCCCTCGCAGGCCATGTGGGCACAGGGGGACAGGAGCCCCGTGAGCATGGGGGGACAGGAGCCCCTCGCAGGCCATGTGGGCACAGGGGGACAGGAGCCCCGTGAGCATGGGGGGACAGGAGCCCCTCGCAGGCCCTGGGGACAGGGGGACAGGAGCCCCTCGCAGGCCCTGGGGACAGGGGGACAGGGGGACAGGAGCCCCTCGCTGGCTCTGTGAGCACAGTGGGACAGGAGCAGGCCTCGAACATGATGTGCTGCTCTTTGCATCCTGCCCGGAGGCTCTGCAGCTGCTGGGGTACCTCAGCCTTGGAGAAATGTTAGTGAGTGACTACAAAACAACAGCAAATAGATAAATAAAGGGAAAGCACACGTTGTTTTTATTGTCCATGCATTAATAATGCAGCAGCTGTGCTCTGCAGAAGACATGGCTGTGAGGTTCAGGTGGCTCCAGTGACAGTAGCACAGACTTGGCATTGAGCAGGATGCAGACTCAGACTTCAAATGGCAAAAAGGAAGGGACTGGACCTCTGTGGCTGGAAATTTCCTCTGCCTGACTGAGTATTATGGTCTTTATCTTTGCATTAGTAGCTTGCTGTGACTCTGCACCAAAGCTGCCTTGGGCGAATCTGTCTGGGAGTGAGTAAGAGGTCAGATGTCCCTCAGTTCGGATCTGTATCACTGCCTTGGATCTGAGCAATCCTGGAACAGGTTCCGAGGGGGAGATGCTTTTGTAGGCTTGGGTTTCTCCTTGCCTGGAGTCAGTGCGTGGATACCAGGCTGAAGGTCTGATGTAAACACAGGTGAAACTAGGAAATGTCAGAATCCTCTGCTGGGCTCGGGCTCCTTCGCTGCCTGTCTGCTCCAGGAACAGTGGGAGCTGGTCTCTGGGAGCTGGAGAGTTGCACTTTTTGGGATAAACACCTGTTCTCTGGGGTTCTCAGAAGGGTTTGGGTTGGAATTAAAGCTCATCCAGTGCCCCCCCTGCCATGGCAGGGACACCTCCCACTGCCCCAGGCTGCTCCAAACCCCATCCAGCCAGGCCTTGGGCACTTCAGGGATGGGGCAGCCCCAGCTGCTCTGGGCACCTGTGCCAGGGCTGTTCCACTAGATGACATTTCTAGTAATTGCAGGTAACTGGAAAAGAAAATACAGGAGAAAAAAGGACAAACATGGTGAATGAGGACACGTTGGAGCATGATTCGCTTCTCCAAGACCTTCAGTCAGAGGCCAGGGCTCATCCTGCTTTGAGCAAGTTTGATGAGAGAGAGTTGCTTTCATCTCTGTTAATCATGTGCTGATTGTTTAGGTCATGGGTCAGCTGTTAGAGGATCTGTTATTTCTGGAGGTGATAATTCAGAAAAATGAACAGAACCTTGCTGCCCGTGTCAGGCTCAGGTGGAGCCAGGCTGGAGCTGGGAGTTTTGGGAGCAGCTTGCTGTGCAGCTCTAGTGGTTTTGGCTGTGTTTGCACCTTTTCTGCCTTGCACATTAGCTCAAATAACCTCAGTTCTCACTGGGGTGTTTTTGGGATGGATTTTTTTGCCTGTTCCTGCTGTGGGAGGGGGGCAGTGCAGGTGCTGGCAGGTGCAGGCAGGCAGGAGGTGCCTGGTGTGATCACACCAGTGCTCCAAGGAGCTCCACCTGCCCACGGGGAGCAGTGGGGATGGAGCCTTCCTCCTGCTGTTGTCCTGGAAAACCATTTTGCTTTATTTTTCCGAGGCAGAACTCACCACTCAACTTCTGTTCAGGTCGTTTCACACTCAAACTCCTTTTATTTCAGAGAAGCTGTAACTTTTATGAACTTCTGTGGGTGATGTAGAATATTATCACAGCTCAGTTATTTTCTCTCCTCAGTTACGTGGGAAACCAGAGTTCAGCTGGTTTGGTGATGCATCCTTGCTATTTTGTGGTTTTTTTCTTTTTTTTCCAAATCCCATGAGATTTGTGTTAAAGACTTGTTTGGTGAAATCTGCTGCATCACAGGCTTGATGCTAATCAACAGGTCAGGCTGGATAAGTGTCACATCTCCTGGAACTCGCTTCCTTTGCCCATTAATCCTTGCAGGCGTGTTTTGCCCTGACAGTTGTGTGGGGGTGAGTCCATGGCTGGCTGTTGCTGCACTTGTTTGAAGTGGGGGGTGGATTTCTGGTGCCTGATGCGATGTCACGGAGGCACAACTGGGGGCCTCTTGCATCCCAGTTCTCCAGCACATCTGAGCATTCGATTTCACAGCCATGTAAGATTAAGGCTGTCTCAGTAATACCCTTTAATTCTGCCTCATGATCGAGCTCATGCTCTGCTGTGATACAGATGCTGACTAATTTGCAATATTGTCTGAAGGAAAGATGAGGCAGAACAGGATCTGCAGGCATTCAGGAGAGTGTACACACTGATTTTATTTTGGTTCCCTCTTTCACAGTGGTGGAGATGACTTAAGGAAAAAAAAAAAAACGAAGACATGTATTTTGTTTGCTGTAAATGTAAATATAAATCCTCATCAGCAACTGTGTAATCCGGCAATGATCTCTCTTAAATTGAAACAAATAATAAATTTTGTGAATAGAGCTGAGGATTGATGGTGTCATCCTTGCAGGCAGTTTAGATGCAAAGAGTTTTATATTGACTATGCAAATCAATGTTGAAATAACACCAGAAGGGAGCCAAAGATAAAAGAGCTGTTAAACCTTCCTGTGAATTCTTGCAAATCAGCTCCTGAGCCTGCAGCAGCTCCTCGTGCTCCCCACCTTGGAGGGCTGGCTCTGCTCGGTGCTTTTCCCTCTGCTGGGGCGCTTGGAAAAGCTCTGGAGCAGCTCCACGGCGATGGAATATAGGTCAGTGTTGTCCTTAATGCAGTGCTTATTTATCCAGAAGGTCCTGAAGGGGTTCCCAGCTCCCAGAGCACAGCTCTGTGCAGCTGGGCTCAATGTCAGCAGCTGAGCAGCCCTGGCCCTGCCCAGCCCGTCAGGGATCCTCTGATCAGCACCTGGAGCAGCCACCCCACGCTGCTGGGCTCAGGAAATGCACGTGGCTCTAGCTGAGCTCAGCTTCGCCTGCCCCTGGGGCCCAAGGGTTTCCTCCTCCCCCTGGCTGTGCAGGAAAAGGACCCCAGGGTCCTGCTTGCTGCCAAGTGGAACAGGAGCCAGCAGTGCCCTGGCAGCCAAGGGGACATCTCTGTCCTGGGGGATTAGGAACAGCATCCAGGGAGGGATTGTGCCCCTCAGCTCTGCACTGGGGTGGCCTCACCCCGAGGCCTGGGGGCAGTTTTATCTCAAAAAAAGACATGAAAGCCTTTGGAGAGTAGCCAAAGGAAGCCACAGAGATGGGGAGTGATGATGAGGGGAGGCTGAGGGCACCTGGCTGGAGAGAGGAGACTGAGGGGAGACTCACCAGGGGCTGCAGCTCCCATCTCTGCTCCCTGGGATAGGGACAGCACCCAGGGAACAGCTGGAGCTGGGCCAGAGCAGGTTTAAGTTGGATTTTGGGAAAGGTTCTTCCCCCAGAGGGTGCTGGAACTGCCCAGGCTCCCCAGGGAACAGCCCTGAGGCTGCCAGAGCTCCAGGAGCCTTTGGGAAACCCTCCCAGGGATGTCAGCTCCANCCCAGGGATGCCCTGGGTGGAGTTGTTGGAAGGGTCTGTGCAGGGCCAGGGGCTGGGCTGGATGATCCTGGTGGGTCCCTTCCAGCTCAGGATATTCCATGGTCCCAGCAGCGACTGGTGCAGGCTTTGCCTTGCAGATCTGTGCTTGACTTGGGATCCAGCCCTCGCCTGCTGCATCTGCTGATGTGGCTCAGCATAAAAACCCACTCAGTTTTGTTTAAAATCCTGCTTTTGGTTCAAAACCAAATGATACAGCACGAAATGCACGTGTGGTTGGTCCCCTGATGATCCTTCAAGTAAATTAATCTGAAAAATAAGGAAAAAAAACTTGAAAAGACCCTTAAAACATCTACATCCCTAAGCACATTATAATGAGCCTTTCTCAAGCACAAACAACGGAAACCCAACTCCATCCTCTGCTCTTTTTACAAGAAAAGCAACATCAAAGCAGAGGAGAAATTGTCACTGTAATTACTGCTGGCAGTGTCGCGGTGAGGGGGGAGCTGTGCTCCTGGAGGAGTTTGGGTTTGGGAGCAGGGGCCCGCTGAGGTTTGTGTGCCTGCCGCACCTCCCTGAAGGGGTTGCTGTGTTCCCAAACTGGGGATGAGTTTGAGCAGGAGAGGGTTGGATCTGGAGCCAGGATTTGTCCTTCCCTCCCTCGACGGGCCCGCTGTACCTGACCTGGGATTCCTGCCGGGAGCGTGCTCCCCGAACGAGCTGTTCCTCTGGGCAGTGCTGAAGATGAAATCCAAGGGAATGCCGCGCAGCACAGCGCTCCCGAGTGCCGGGGTCTGCGCTCCCCGGCGGTGGGGTGGGGTGTCCATGGCCATGGACGCTCGGGCTGCTGACCCCAGCGGTTCTCAGCCTGCTGGCTGGGTGGAGTGTGGGGCAGTGAGCAGCAGGGCAATGGTGGAGTCCCCATCCCGGGAGGGATTCCAAAGCTGTGTGGATGTGCTGGGGGGCAGCGCTGGGGTAATGGTTGTACTCGGTGATACTGAAGGGCTTTTCCAGCATCAGAGATCCCATGGCTCTGTACTGAGGCTGGAATAAGAGATGTTTTTGCCCCTGGTGTAGCAGGAGGGTGTCTGAGCTCAGTGCCAGGAGCACAGCTGCCTCCTCCACAGCCCTGGCCCTCCTTGATAAGGAAACAGGGAAGGGATTTTGCATCCCCTGTGCTGGAGCAGCCTCTGGGTTTGATGCCTGAGGTTGTTTCTGAGTAGCCAAATTCTCGTGCAGTTCCTGTGGAAGCGCTGGGGTACCTCCTGGTCGAAGGCAGGACTCAAAGCCCTGGGCTGTGCGTGCCTTGGGTGCAACCAAGGGCTGCCCACGGGCACGGGTGTGGGTGACAACGCCGTGGTGGGCCAGGTCAGTTGTGAGTAGCACTGACCTCCCCAGGCCTGGCGCTGCCACCCGTCAGCCACCGGCGCAGAAGAAATCCTGGAGCAGTTGGCAGGATTATCTGTAGAGTTAGCTGCTGTTCGGAGTAAATAACTTCTGAAATCCGGCCTGATGTTATCAAAGGGGATATTTCAAAGTGGTATTTATAGATTCCCAGCGTTATCTGAGCAAATGCCCCGCGAGCCCCTGCCCCTGCAGGCAGGAGGAGTGCCAGGCAGAGCATTCCCAGGTAAATGAGGATTTGCTAATGGAAGTGTGGGTTTTCAATAGGCATTTTTGTGTGCTGGAAATGTGCGACTAATGCTGGGATTGAAGTGACCCCCAGGGAGAAGAGGCTGATTTTAATGGGGCAGAAATTACACGGTGAAACCTTTTTCTTGCCGCATTTCTGCAGTGCCCAGCAGCAGGATTCCCCTCATTTCAGTGTTCGTGGCCTTGCCCTCCTCTTCCTCGTGTGGAGAGCTCTTAACCGAAGCACAAGTGCCAGCACAGGGGTGGGTCACTCTCCCCAGAGTGAATAAATCCAGTGTTAGATCTTTGTTTCTCAGATGTTTTCACTAAAGAAGCCTAATTAGTCAGCCCAGCAGAATGACTGAAAGGCAATTTCCCGAGCTGAGTAACTGCATTCCTGTGGCACAGGCCTCCAAAGGGAAATAGTGACAAACCTGGTGACTTTAAGTGAGACTGTCACACCAAGCACAGTGATATTTTAGCCTCAGTCCCTCTCCTGCCTGCGGAATAGAGATGCTTGTGCATCCTCATCCATCAGCTGACAGCCTCCTGCTTACGGAAATGGCGATGATTTGACATCAGACCACTTAAATTTCCTTAGTGCCTGGGCTGGAAGCCTCTCACATTTTTCACCACTCTCCTGCATCTTTCTCACTTTATTTTTTTTCCCCTCGACAAGGCTGATACTGGATCTCACTGCTGTGATAAGAGTTCACCAAGCTGGACAGCACATAAGAGAAAACAGGCACTGATGCTTCCTAAATGGAGGGTCTGGGATGCAGGAAAAGAGGAGAGCTGTGAGTAGAAGCTGCTGTAATCCCTGAATAACTCGGGGGAAGCTCTGGAGGTCTCTGCTTGAGATTGCTCAGGGATTTATCCATCTCAGTCCCAAAACCTTCCAAGGATGGTGTCTGGAGAAAAGGTTTCCCTTAATGGTTCTGTTGCTTTGCCCATCCAGCATTTCTGGGCAATATTCTGGTGTGGAGCTGCTCCCTTTGGGATGGTGAGAGCTGAGGGAAGGGTTATTTTTAGGCTGAGATGGATTTTTGAATCGAGCCTTTGGCATTAGGCAGTTTCTTTGCTGTGCCTTGCTGCATGCCAGCACCCAAGGGACAGAAGGGGTGCAGGGCCACCAGACCACCCTGAGAGAGCTGGGAAAGGAAGGCTGGCCATTAAACACTTACTGGCAAAGGGCTGAGCTGGGGGGAACGCTGGATGGCTCTGGGAAGCATAAAAGTTAATGGAAAGTAATTTGGCAACTTCATCTGCAGGTTGGCAGGGATCCAAGTGGATCATAATTGGATTTCAGCTGCTTTTGTGTACTCAGTCATTGAGATACCCTGCAGAAAGTCACCCCTGGCTCCCACCGAGGGCCAGCTCGTGCTGGGGCTGGGGCTGAGCAGGGGAACGAAGGAAGCTTGGCTGGAACTGGCCCTGGTGTGTGGGTACAAATCCTGCTCTGCGGGGATGTTTGGTTTCCTGTCGTCCCCTGGTGAGGCAGTTTGGAGCTGAGGCAGCTGGGGTGTGTCTCCTCCCCTGAGCTCTGTTTCCAGCACGGTTTGGCAGAGCCCTGTGCCGGTCCCAGAGGCACAGCTCCCTCTGAGTGCTACCCCATCAGGATAAGGACGGAGTCTGACCCAGCACCCACCATTTCTGCTCATAAAACAAACTAATCCAACTCCCAGCCATGTTCCCAGCACGGGGAACACACTGAACTCTCTCACAGTGCAGTTAAATTCTGAGAGTGCAATTGTTTTGCCCTTTCTCTGTGCTCCAGAGCTCGGTGCTGTGTCCCACAGCCCTGCCTTCGTGGTGCTGTTACATTTTCACCAGGGATGTGAGGTGCTTCTCTTGCCTGTTCAGAAACACCAGTTTGGGACACTGGCGGTGAAGGAAAATACTAATTTTAGATACAGTTTTGTCTTTGGAAGTATTTCTCAAGCACTGTTGTAATTAACGCTCTTCCCAGGTAATTTCAAGAGGTTTTTTACCTCGTGTGGGCAGTTTGTCTGGATTTATTTTCCTTATGTAATTGTTCATTCAAGTGAGTCCTGTGTACCTGGGGCCTGAAGAATGCAGTTAAATAAATGGATGGAGATCACTGTTCAGCTCCTAACATAGGTTTTCTAAGACAGATTTAATTGAGATATTGGGAAGGATATGAGTGAGGGTGTTGAGGCCCTGGCACAGGTGCCCACAGAAGCTGTGGCTGTCCCTGGAGGTGCCCAGGGCCAGGCTGGACGGGGCTTGGAGCAGCCTGGGACGGTTCCACAGACACATTGCACACATTGCTGGAGCCACCTAGCACAGAACTCCAGACAAATGGCTAAGAGAGGCTTTGGTGCTCCTAATTGTTTATTGGATGTTTTATGGAGCCTTCTGCCTGCGCAATCTAATGTCATTGGCAAGATAAGAAGGAAGGAAATATTAAGAAATAGGCTCTCCCCGCTCCTAATGCTCCTCTTCGTGCTTTATGTGCCTCTCTCTCACTCCTGATTTCCTTGGCATCAAATTGCCCTTCACCGTGCTGAGTGATGCTGGGTGCTGAGGGAAATGTGGCTGTGGAGAGGGAAAATAAAGTGTCAGGAGTGAAATAGTGCCCTCATTGTAATGTATTATCTAATTAGTGGAACTGGCTGCGAACGTCCCTGGCTGGGCTGCAGGGCCCTGCAGGAGCCTCCCCCAGCTCTTGTCTCGGCGCTGGAGTTACTGAACGTGAACCCGGCAGCCTGGCAGTGACCAGCTCCCTGGGGGACGGCAGCACAGCCGGGCTGGGCACACCCTGCCAGCTGTGCCCCCACCCTGGGCACAGGAAGGGGCTCTGACTGCCCCTGAACGGCGGAGGGAAGCGCGTGCCAGGGCAGACGCTAATTACTGCGGTGGCTAATTACTGACGGGCCTTGTTGGGGCAGGAGCAGAGGGGGTACGTGCCCTGCCCAGGGAGGCTGCTGGCCCCAGGAGCCAGGATCGTGCCAGGGCAGCTCAGCAGAGTGCAGGTACTCCACTCCCCAGGATCCCACCTTCTGGAGCAGGGGACGGGGACAGCGGCACTGCCTTTCTCAGTGCTCTGAAGATTAAACCTTCCTGTAAGACCTGAGGCAGCTCTTGCAGAATGCAGGGCAGGGAAAAGCTCCTGTAAGGAGCTTAGGCTGTAATTCCAGCCGGGGGCTGATAAGGGAAGCAGTGATCAAAGCACCGCCACTCTTCCAGGCCTGTATTTACCGAGCTCCTCTGGCACCAGGCACAGCTTCCCCCGTGGTTTGCGTTTCTGTGGAACGACAAAAAAAAGCAGGATATACACCCTTTAATTGTGAAGTTTTAATGCCCCCACACCCATCAGTGGAAGCTGAAATTCTAGGGAGGTGTTTGTCTTGTCCCAAAAAGCCAGCAAGGTTTTCCCTGCCATTCAGTGCAGCCACAGCAGCCGTGGTGGCATCCCTAGCACCCCAAGGAGGGGCGAGGGTGGCTCCCAGCACTGCTCTGGCTTGGAGCCAGAACGAACAATCCAGCAATTCCTGTAAACTTCTTTAATCCACTTCTCCTGGCAACAGAAGGAGCATAATCATTCACATTAAAACCGTTTCCTTCTCTCTTGCAGTCATTAGTGGCAGTAGTACATTCCCAAGGTTAAGTGTAGAGAAGAAATAAATTCAGTTATCAAAACTCCTGTGGCGTGAGCACACTTGTTTTTGCATCTTTTATAGCTGAATCTTGGAATGTCTTTCATTAAGAGAATACTGATCGTCCATGTAGGTTATCATTGCTTTGTTGGCTGTAAAGCCTCAGAGTTTTGGAGACAGTGATAGAAATATGATCTCTGATGTGCCAAAAATAAAGAAGTGACAGTGTTTGACATGAGTGTTTGAGGTGTTGGTCCTGCAGCCCGAGAGACTCAGCTCTGGCAGGAGCACAAGTACCCTGGAGTCACAGCAATTTCTGTGAGGAAAGGCAGCCAAGAGCTCTGGTCAGATGTTGCTGCCAATATTATTTTTATAGATGGAGGAAAAAAAAATCTGTTGTACTTAAAAATGAGGGGGAAGTCAGGTGGAGCAGGGGCCAAAGCAAAACTGCAGCTCTCGCAGGCAGAGCTTGTAAGGAAGGATGTTTGTGATCCAGAAATCAAAAAGAATAAGGAGCCATTCTTCCTTTGAACTGAGGAGCTGCATGAGAGTCAATGAACATCAAAAATCATTGTGCTCTTGCCGGCTGCTCTGGCTCCTGGAGCGCTCCTGATGAATGGGAGATTATTTTTTGGCCATCCCGAGTTTCTCGCTCTGTGGAATCCATACTGATGATGAAGTGTCACATAACTCTCCCCGCTGTCGAGCGCTTGAGGCAACAGCTGTAGATTCACCCAATCCATCATTCCCCGGGACCTGGAGGGCCAGAGAGCTGCTCAGGCAGCAGCTGGGAGGCCGAGCTCCTTGCCAGCCTCCCTCCCTGGGGATGCATTCTCACCCCAGGCCCTGGCACGCCCGGGGGCTGCTGTGTTTTGCCAGCCTGGCAGCTCGGCTGCCGTGCTCTAGAGGAGTTGTTCTGTGCCCTCGAAGTCAGCACAGACCAAACAGGGATGGATTTCAGTGTGGGAGAGGTGTCTGCCTGTCCCTGCAGCTCCTGCACATCCACTGCCATCTTCCTGTTCATACAGGTGGAACTTTATAAAAGAAAGGCCTTATAAAACCAGGCCTGGCTCTGCTGAATTGACAGCTAGCCTGTTAAGTTCCCATGAGAAAGAATTAAAGGAATGAGAATCAGTTAGCATAACAGTCTATTCTGGTAAGAAAACAGTTTCCACCTGTAAAAACAAAACCCCATGTTTTCTCATGTCTAACCCATGAGAATCCACAAAGGAAAAATGTAAACACCTGGGTAAAAAGAGAGTCTTAGCATGTACACACACAAGCACCTTGTACCCAATCAACTGAGTGCTGTGCCAGTTGCTAACTAATTGGAGTTAAACACGAGGTCTTTGAAAATACCTTTTATTTGTATAAAAATGGGCTGTAACATTCTAGTGAGGCTTTTGTCACCGAAACTTGGAGGTGCTGTTACATGCTGTCTCCCTGGAGGGCTCTGAAGCGAGGCAGCTTCTGTTGCTTTTGGCATCCCTGCTTAGCCCGAGTGCTGTGGATGGAGCACGGAGCTGTTCACTGCTCTGGTGCTGGTGCCTCCACGTTTCAGGGCAAACCGACACAAGCCAGCGCAGCTAGAGAGGCTTTTAAAACCCAGGCTTTTGCTGAAATCTCTCGCATGATCCCTGGAGTCGTTCAAGGCTCCTGAGCTGCTCTCTGAGGAGCAGATGTGTTTGCTGGAGTCTCAGCTCGAGGAGTTGGAGCTCTCTGCACGAGTTTCTCTCTGAGTGCTGTGGGTTTTGATGTGTGTGGAAGGTGGGAGCTGCACTGTCTCAGTTTGGGGGAAGCAATCTGTCCATGAGTGTTTTCTACCCTGCACTGTGTTCTTTAGTGTTGGCAAAGCACTCCGAGGTGCCTCTGCTGGAGAGACTATTAGATCTAAAATGCATTATTGCTCACTTCTGTAACCGACACAAATCCAAAGTGCTGCTTTGGCAGGAAGAGCACTTGGAAATATTAGATTTATTGAGAATTGTGTCCTCCCAGTCAGTCAGTTGTAGCAATGAAGTCTGTTTGCATTATCCTTCCTGCAGGCTGAGTGCTAAATGGGGCTGTGCTGCCTGGAAAAGCAATTCCCTGGTGGCAGGAGGCTGTCCAGGGCTCCTCTGCTGTGGGGGCAGCTCTGAGGAAAGGTTCTCTCGTTGCTGATGATAAACCAAATTCAGGAGCTCTGTCCAGCACTGGAGTCTCTCTTCCTGCCCCTCCTCTTTCTGCCTTTTGCCTGCTTGCTGTGCCTCGGATCAGCCTCACTGGAGAAATCTGATTCTTCCAGAGGGGAGTTGCTGTCTCTGCTCAGGGATGGGTGGCTGGCTCCTACCAGCTGGGTTTGCATCCTGGGAGCGATTTTAGCACGTGGAGCAATTTCGCTGTGATGCTGCCAGGATTTTGTGAGCAGGATTTAAGGCAAGCAATTTTAATTTCAGTCAGGAAGTTTATAATTTCCATATTGTGCTGGAGTTACATCTAAGAGTCGTGGTATCAGATGCACAAAGCACTCGTGTACCGCATTCATCAGATTTCAGAGCAGACATCGTTCAGACTATCCGGTTTGGAAAGATAATTTTTGAGAAGAACTTCATTGATTTAGAGTAATGTTACGGAAAAGTGACTCGTCTCTTTGCAGAGTGACTTGGACTCTAACTGACTCCAGCACTGCGTACTCCATAATCTCTTCTTTCCCCATGAAATCAGAGACTGGGAAATCAGGAGTGCTGGGCAGCGTGCTCTGGCTGCTTCCCCCAGGAGCTGCCCCGATACCAGGCCACGTTGCTAGTTTAGTTCTTGTCAATAGAGAGGAGACTGGGGAGGGCTGGGGGTGCTTGGCTGGCTGCTGCCCTGGCTGTGGGAGTGCCCCAGCGTGGTGGCAGAGCTGGTGTGGGGGCTGCAGGCCAGGCCAGGCCCAGCAGAGCTGTTGTGTAACACGTCCTGAGCTCGCCGTGTCACAAGTCCAAGTGTCAGCTCTGCTTATTCTCAGGGCTCCTGCTTTCCACAGGGAATTTGTTTGCACAGGGCTTTGGGCTGCCTGAAATCTTCCTCCCCTGAGCTCCTGGGTGGGAGCCTGGGCTCTGCTGTACCCGGGGCTGGGAATGTCTGCTTGCCTTCTTCCAGGCTTCCCGTGCGTGCAGCCAGGTGTTTGTGGGAGCAGAGGTGACCTGGACCAGGCTGTGTTGGGGCAGGATTGCTGACAGACACACATTCCTGGCAGGTTTCACCTGTGGCAGTGTCTGAGGGGCCCCAGGGCTCCCTCAGCCCCTCCTGGCCCCTGTGCAAGTGCTGCTGCTGCTCCTTCATGCCCGGCTGTGCTGGCTCCTCTGAAAGCCTGGGCTGCCACCAGTGGCTGCTGCTCAAAGTGTCCCCACTACCCACAGGGCCACCAGGAGGGCTTGGGGACACCAGGTGTGGGCAAAAACCTCCTGTGGAACTGCAGAAACCACTCCAAACTGTGTCAAGGGGAGGAAGAGGGAACGAGTATATTCTGGGCTAGTCATTAAACTCCTCCTGCTGAGGCTGTCAGTGGCTTTCACGTCAGGTCCTCTCATGTTCCAGCTGGGTGGCTGTCCTATATTTCTGTCTGTGCCCTCTCTGACAGCAAACTCCTCCTCACAGTGCTCCATAATGAGCTCACTGCTGGAGGCTGGGCAGGCACTGGCAGGAGCTGCCCAGGGAAGGTTGGAGTGCCCATCCCTGGAGGTGCCCAGGGAATTCCTGGACGTGGCACTCAGAGCTCTGGGCTGGGACAAGGAGGGGATTGGCACAGACTGGACTCGATGGGCTGGGAGGGATTTTCCAGATGAAATGACTCCGTGGCTCTGTTCTGGGATGGTCACCCATGGTCACTCTGGCTGTGAGCAGGAACAGACAGGGCTGGAGCAGGACTTGCCTGGCTCAGCCTCCAGGACTTTGAGATACTCCTTGAAGACTGTGGGATTTCATTGTTCACTGGCTTCAGTGAGAGCAGAGCAGACCTGATCTGCTCACAAGTATTTGATTTACTGGTGGCATTTCCAGCTCTGCTGGAGACCTTCCACCTTGAAGCTCATCTTGCTCTGCCTCTCAGGACTTGTGGCAGCTCCTTCTGCTAAAGTTGTGCTGAAGGAGTAAAAGGAAATTTATTGCAGATTTAATTGGAATTTCACTGCTCCTGTCCACTTGATAATGAATTGGTTTTCAGCACAGGGACAAACTAAAATTCGAAGAGATTCCCTTGCAGAAGGCAGTTATTGCTGGGGGCAATTACAGGCTGTATATCCAGCTAATGGGAGCTGGAGCTGTGCTGGGAAGTTCACAGCTTGAGAGAAGTGTTTTGCACACTCAGGGAGATTTCTGAATTTAAAGGTTCCTGGGGTGTTAGCCAGAAAATCGTGGTCAGTGCTTGCAGCTGTGGTGTGCAAACACTGAATGCCAGGGCTTGAATACTCCAGCAACATCTGGAATAAAAACTTGTGTGATATTAATGTGAATTCTAAACCCCCCTGCGTGGCAGTGCCAGGGTGTCTCTGCAGAAATGACCTGATTGTCTCACAGCTTGTGGGAGCTGCATTTGTCTCCTTTTCCTGCTGGCCACTGTCCCCAGGGGCACAGGGACATCCTGGCCAGCACATGGAATTCATGTGCTCTACTTGTGTTGGATGGATGGAACCACACTAAACGTAGATGGCACTTCTAAGGCATTTTTGGGGCTGAGTGTGGGTGTTTGTGTGTTGGCACTGCTGCACGGGCTGCGAGTCCACTCCCAGCAGCAGAGGGTGGTAACTTCATGTGGTACTGACACCTAAATTACTTGCAGCAGCCCTCTGGTTCTGTGAGAGAGATTTTTCAGGCTAAGCTGGTAGCTTCTCATCATCTTTTCTGAAATTTAGATCCTCTCTAGTCACAAAACAATGACGAGAGTCATTCTGATCAAGTCAGGGGGTTAGTTGTGTTTATCCTTGTGTGAATTATATCAGGCAGATATCTCTTGGGAAGCAGCTGACCAGCAATAACCCAGAGCAGGATAAAAATCTCTTGGGATTATTTGGACAGAGCAGAGGATGTGAAGAGCTGGGAAGTGCTTCCCTTCTGTGGCTGCTGCTGCATCCTTTCAGGTGCTCACTTGTGGGTCAGCTGGAGCTGGATGAGATGCTCTGTGGCCTGGAGTGCTGGGGCTTCCCCATGGGGGAGTTTTTGGGCTCTCACAGCTGCACATTGTCCCTGGAATGTGTGACAGGCCCAGAGTGTCACTGAGGCCAGCACAGAGCCCCTGACACCTGCAGGAGGTGAATTTCTGCCTCTGCCCTGCCCTTCTCACCCATCTCAACAAAGAAAAATAGGTGTCAGGACAGGTCAGGCTCCACCTAATTAAATCCCATTTGCCCTGGCAGCCTCAGGAGCTGATCCTGAGTGTTCCGTGTGTCAGGCTTGGCAGAGGGATGAGCTGTGGCAGCGCAGGGATGTGCTGGATGCTGAGATCACTCCATCCATCCAAGGCAACGTCTTCAGCCTGAAACATTTACACCAGTCGTGCCCTGTGACTCATCAATTTAAATCAATTTCCAGAGGAACATCTACGAGAATTAAAGGATTATAAAAATGAATGAGTAATTTTTCTCCACCTTTTGTTGGTGTGACTGGAAAAGGGGGATGATTTACTCCCTGGCAATCTGTAATTCTGCAGGTTAATAGGCTGGGTGAAGTCCTTCATATTTATGACAAGGGATTACAGGACTCTGCAGTGAATTAGCACAAACCCCAAATGAATCTATGGCAGCACAGACGAGGATTTATAAGGATCTGATCACGGAATTTGCTGCCGAGCTTTGCAATGACGCACTTGAGTTTGTGCCTCTTTCCCTAAACTTCTGTTTAAAATAATGCAGCTATCAGTGAATTGACAGTTGTTATATTCATGGGGAGGGTGTGGAAGTGCTGGTACTGAGAATGGTGCAGTAAATTCCTAAGAGCAGTGCACTAATTAAGGCCAGCTTTAGCTGTTATTTGTTAGGCAGACTCAAAGAGGAGACAGAAGTTTGTGGAAGAGAGAGTTGTCACCAAGAGTTATTTATGCACCGTGGCAGAGGGAGAACTCTTCCAAGGGTGAGGGATGCTCAAGGCAGCCTTTGATATGTGATTAACAACAGAGAGGAGCTTGGGCAAACTAACAGGTGTCTGAGAAGGGAAATAAACAATGATCAAAAAGCAGATGGGAACAAAACCTGGTTGCTCCAGGGGAGTCCACAGACTTGATGTGCTGCCTGTTCCCAAAGTGGGTGAAGAACAGCCAGAGTGGAAAAACGCTGGTGAGGGGGTGAATGGATGGAGGCTGAGCAGGAACAGCCTCGCTGGGCAGAGGCAGAGGGCACAGAGCAGGCCTGCAGAAGTGAACAGTGAGAGAGAAGAGAAAATGGCTGTGAGTTATTGGTTTGAAAAGACAGAAAGTTGGATGAGTTTATCTGTGTGCAATGGAGTCCAGCCCTTCCAGCAGCCCTGCCCTGCCTGGGTGTGGCTGGGACAGGGCACAGGGGGGACCTGAAACCTTTGGATTTGAGGGGGTTCCTGCTGGGAGGGGTCTGCTCTTGGGGTTAGGCTGGGGAAAGCATCCACAGACACTTGGATGTGCAGAGATTTCCAATCCTGGAACAGTTTGGGTTGGAGGGACCTTAAATCCCACCCAGTGCCACCCCTGCCACGGCAGGGACACTTCCACTGTCCCAGGGTGTCCCAGCCCCAGTGTCCAGCCTGGCCTGGGCACTGCCAGGGATCCAGGGGCAGCCCCAGCTGCTCTGGGCACCTGTGCCAGGGCCTCAGAACCCTCCCAGTCAGGATTTCCTCCCCAATATCCCAGTGTCTCCTCAGAAATGTGCCTGTGGTTCCTGTGCACGTTGCCTGCAAAGGGTAATTTAATTTTCCAGCTGTAGAACATGGAGGACGGAGAGTCCCTTCATAAAATAACAATGGTTCTGGAAAGCAATTAGAGAATTTGCTGATGTCTTAAACTGCAGAAGCACAACTGAAGATTTTTTTATGAGTTGTATGAAAAAGGAAAACAGATTAAATTGTACACTGCTCATATTTAATTCGGGACCCTTTAGCTTTAGTTACAATGCACTCAGCTTATTTTGTAGCTTCATTGCCATCTTTGTCATTGGGGGACAAAGATGAGCACAATGCAGAAAGCTTTCAGTGAGGGGAGGAGTACGACCAATGCCACATATCTGGCTCGGTTTTGCTTAAAAATTGTAACTCCAAACAGCTCGGAGGTTTTGTAAGGAAACTCGGATTTCTGCAGCAGCTGGGGCTGCCCCTGGATCCCTGGCAGTGTCCCAGGCCAGGCTGGACAGGGCTGGGAGCAGCCTGGGACAGAGGAAGGGCCTCTGCCATGGCAGGGGTGGGATGGGATGACTTTAGGGTCCCTTAGAACCCAGATCTGGGTGGGTTCCATGGCAGAAGGCTCAGGCTCCTCAGGGGGACACCAGAAACTGCACCCACAGCACCAAGTGACTTCTCCAGTAAAATCCAGGTGCTCGTGCACTTCCCACTGCTCTTAGCAACAAAACAAGTTGGCTGTTGGTTTCCTGTCAGCTGTTCTGGGGTTTGTGACCTGATTTCCTTGTCAGCATCTCCAGCCCGGAGCATTCTAGGCCCTCACAAGGGTTTTAGCTTAAATGAAGTCTCAGGCTTTTCATAACCTCTGGACTCTCCCAAACTGATAGAGCATCACTTTATACCCTGTTGGATGCTCCTCGAGGCTCTGGGATGATGCAGAGTGCAGTTAATGCTCTCCCCATGTTGGGGAGAGGCGTGGGCTCCTTATCAGCAAAGGAACCCGCAGGGATGAAGATGGGGCATTGCAGCAGAATATTCAGTTTAGGAGAAGACAGAAAGCAGTTTTCTTGTACATCCACTGTGTGAACTGCAATCCATTAGAAGGATGGGAGGTAATAAAACACCAGTGGTAATCACTGTGTGTAAATTCCCGGCCTTAATTTTGTGCATAATGGGCACTAGCAGGCAGTACCAATTATCCTGCATTCTCCATTTGCAGAGGTAGCACTAAAGATAATGTTCCTCATTGCAAGTTCTGTTATCTTGAAAAAGAAACAGTTAATTAACCCCATAAAGCCATTAGTAGATCATTCTTGGTATTTAAGAGACATCTGGGTTCTGGGAGAGGCTTCTGCCAGCAAAGCCAGTGAGAGGAGCTCCAGGTTGCTCAGAGGATGTGGATTCATGAGGGCAAACAGTAAATATCCAATAAATAAAGTGTAAATGATCAGCACTAGGTGGGCAGGCAGCTCTGGCCAGGTGCAGCTGTGACCAAGAATCTCCAGAAGTTTTACTGCTGTGACACTGGGTCTCTGCTGCTGTGAAATTGGGAATTTCTGTGCACGTTGGTGCCTCTTTGGAAAAACACACATTGCAGGAAAAGAGCTTGGAGTCACCGTGAATGATCCCAGCTCTGAATGCTGGCTGGTTTTCCAGCAGTGTGGACTGGGAAGGCTCCTTGTGTTTAATCACTCCCTGCAAGAAGCATTTTCTGTGCAGTGTAACTTTAGGGCTCATAAACAGATGCTTTGTCTCAAGGGTTAATTCACACCGGGCAGCCAGAGAGGGTTTCAGAGCTATTTCTTTTTGCTGAGGACTAAAGCTGCCCAGAAGAGGTGTCTGTGAGAGCAGGGAAAGGCAGGCTGAGCAGTCACCCTGGGCAGTGCTGAGCAAACAGAAGCAGACTCCTCCTGCTTGCTCTGGGTTGTGCTCCCAGCTCTGCCAGCAGCAGCTCAGGGGTGCCCCAGAGAGCCCAAGGGAATTGGGGGATCCACCACAAAGGTTGGACTGGATCTTCTTGGGGATCTTTTCCCGCTGCGATTATTCCATGAGAGCACCCTCAGCCCGTGCTGTGATCCCATTAAGTTTCTCTCCATGGGCAGTGAGGCTTTGAGATGTCAATTCGAACTGATTTTTCTTTTCTTTTTATTTTCTAAAGCTGCCATCAGCTATTTATAAATGATTACAGAGATGCTGGAGGAAATTAATCTGCTAACCAGATAAAGAGAGTAATATGTGCCTCATTTACCCTGCTCTTTCCTGGCTTTCTCCAAAATCAATTGGACTCTGCCTACTGATGCCTGCTTAATTCCCAGACATTTCTGAGTGGATCAGATATGTCACTCAGAAGTTATTACAGTCCATCCAAAAAAAGATGCAATTTCTCAAGGTTAGATGATCACTAAGGCCTGACTTGACTGAAGCTTTCTGTAGCAGAAAGTGAAGTTTTTCTAAGGGATTTTAAAAGTTACTGGTTTTAGTGCATTGTGGGAAGAGATGTTGGATTTCTGTAGAACAGAGATCTCAAATCTGTAAATGAATCTCCCATCTTGTGCTCAGTGCCTGCTCTCCCAGGAATTCCAGATCTGCAGGTTTTTTGGGTAGTACACAGAACAGGCTCGGGGGGTTGTATTTCTCAGCTACATCTCTTTAAACGTTTGATGTTTTGCCCTTAATTCTGCTGTCCCTCCTTGTGGGTGCCCCCCGTGCCCTGCCAGACTCTGCCACTGAGCCCTTGTCCCTGGGGCACTGCTGCTTTACTGCTCCCTGTCACGGGGGATTTAATTCAGTTCAGTGAGTCCCTTCTCCCTGGCAGCAGTCTGGACGTGGCATATTCAGCCCTCACCTCCCCGTGTGGGCTCAATCTTCATCTCCATGAGCCACCTGCCAGGCTCAGCAGAGCAAGAATCACACCTTCAGAGCCAGCTGCTGCACAAACCTGGCTGGCTGTGCCCTGCTCAGAGCCGCCCAACAGCCTCCATTTTTTCATTTATTTTTTCATTTATTTTTTCATTTATTTTTTCATTTATTTTTTCATTTATTTTTTCATTTATTGATCATCTTTCCTTTGCCTTCCTGCCTTCAAAGTGCTTCTCAGCGTAGCTGTGACCTGTTCTTGGCTCCTTTCCCCTCCCTTTTTCCTTCAGTGCCCCAGTTCTGAGTGTCCCCTCCAGTTTTTCTGGACTGGGCCAGGCTTGGTCAGATTGAAGGATATGCAAATGGAGATCTTCAGGTTCATCAGGCTGTTATCCCAAATGATTGTTAACTGTCCAAAGGCACAAAAAATGGAAGAATCTGGGATCCTCTCTAGGGACAGGGACTCCCCCTGGCAGGGGCTGTGGCTTTTGTTGATGCTCTCAGAGTCTCTGAACTCCCAGGGGCTGGCTGGGCTGGAGATGCCATCACATCTTGAACAGCAATCATAATTTATTTATTGAAAAGCTGTCTGCTGTAGCCAGGCTGGAGATTTCTGCCACTGCATTTTGGGGGAGTATTTTCACTTTGTTTAGTTTTTCTCTATTAACTTTGTCTTTGGGATGCTGGCCTGTATAGTCCATCCAATTTGCGTTGAAAGAGCCCTTCAAAAACTAAAATAATGCTTAAAAGTGAGAATCACAAGCAGTAGCAAAAAAAAGGAATCTTACCAAAAAAGAAAATCCATCTGGATATTTCTGCTGCACCACCTGTGTGTGATTTCTGTGGCCTGCTCAGTAGAAAAAGGCCCTGTTTGTGTCTCTTCCCACTTCAAGATGATGGAAAAAACCTGTTTACATCCAATGTTTACTTTCCTGCAGAAAGTTTAGAAATAAATGACTATTTTAGTGTTTAGTAATGGGCTCTGTTATGCTCTCAGAGCAGAAATAGCCATCCAGGGAATGAGTGAGTTGTGTTGAGCACCTGTTGAGATGCCTCTGATGAGAAAAGCATTTGGCAAGATGCAGAGACGTTTTTTTCCCCTCTCTTTTTTGTTGATCAGGAGGGAGGAGCCCAGAGTGCCCGTTTTCATGGGGCAGTTTCAGGGAAGGGATCCCGTGTGGGGACAGAGGTAGCAGTCACAGAGCCCTCTGCTAGGAGGGATCCTTGGGGATAGGAAATGCCTGGCCATGGACTGGGCCCCGTTTCCTGCCTCGAGAGGGTCTCAAGTAATCTGAGTAATTATCTCCTGTAATACTGTTGGCTACATTCCATCTGCCCTGAGACTGCAGGTCATTTCACCCCGACCCTAAAACCATTGGAGAGTTCCCCAATCCTCAGTAAGCCTATAAAAACCCCTGCTCCTGCCCAGTTTGGAACTGGCATTAAACCATTGTGTGGAACCTCCACCCGGCGCTGCTCGTGTGGCTGCCCGGCTGACACGGCCTGAGAAAGCAACTCTCCTCAGGCTGGGCTGAGAGAAAGGAATGCTGAGAATTGCCAACAATATTTGCACCTGCAGTTTGTGTTCGGCTCTAGGCGAGCCACGTGGTGTTTTCCTAAAAATGTCTCTCAAGGAATCGTTTCCTTTCCTTCACCAATGGGCTCAGGAGGGTGTCTCTACTTGTCTTTGTTTGTCTTTGCTGACCAATGTGAATTGACCTGACGATCCCATCTATAAAAATGCATAGCTCTCCTCAATAAATGCCTTTTCTAGCTCACCAAGCCTCTGATGTATCTGAGTCTCTTTATGCCCCTCAGTGAACACCACAGCGACATTCTCGTCTTTCTTCCCTG
>VXBQ01003393.1:54585-87748 GCA_013400175.1 Phainopepla nitens
CATCCCAAACCACTCTGGGACTCCTGGCACAGGGGCTCAGCAGCTCTCTTCAGACATGGCAGGGGCATCCCAAATCCCACACCCAAGGGCATCCCAAATCCCACACCCAGGGGCATCCCAAATCCAGCCTCCTCAGGCTCGCTTGGATCCGGGGGCACCAGGAGGAGGGGGAGGCACGAGCAGGGGTTAACTAATAAAAGTGTCAGTTCAGAACCTGCCACTTTCCTCCCAGGAAAAGCCAGTTAACACAATCAGAGGATCTGTTATTAGATTCAGTCCCAGTCCCTGTGACTGTGATACTCCTACTGGGAGCATGCGGGGGGAGGGAATAAATAAATAGCTAATTTTTTACCCACTTAGCTGCCAGCCCTGGCAATGCCTGCCCGGCGAGACAGAGGAGATTGAAATATATGAACCTGTGGCAGAGCTTCTCTAATATTCCCAGAGCCCAGCTCAGGAGCTCTGCTGCTCCGGGGGTGACAGATCCATCACAGGCAGCAAAATGCAATTTAAATACTCTCATGGCAGGAAAGTTATACGGTCTGAAACTTCAGTGTTTCTGAGTTACCTTTCCTTAATCACATTTCCAAGGCTGTGGAGAATATTTGTGGTATTGTTTGGAAGCTGAGGGATGCTCAGCAGAGGAAGATGTGGAGGAGATGCCTCGGGGGGTTTATTCCTCCCCAATACCCCGTTCCCTGTGTGCTGTCCCTCCGTGTGCAGCCCTGCCCCTCTCCAGGGGTGAATCCACGAAAGCCTCGGTGCAGAGTGCTGTGATTCCCAACCCCCCGGTATGGATTGCTGTGGGATTGCAGCAGGATCAGGGCACCCCTGGCCGAGCAGGGAGCGGGGCTGGAGCCCAGGGACCTTCCCCAGCCGGGAGAAATGCCCTCTGTCATCTCCAGCAGCGATTGCTTCCTCCCTTCCCTCTCATCTCCTCAGAGCTGCCTGTGGCCTGCATCCCCAAGCATGTAACCTTTTATTTTCACTTTTAAAATTCAAATTAGTCATTCTTGAGCATCTCCAAGCCGGCTGATGACTCACAGCTCCTGCATTGCTCTGAGCTGTGGAGCAGAGCTGCTCTTGCTGAGGCCTGATTCGGGAGATGCATTCTTTCCCAGATAATTATCATGTTGGAGAGATTTCCCCCTTTCTCTGGGAAATGTCATGCTTCTCCAAACGAATCCACTCTTAGATGAAAACTGTATAAAACCCCATCAAAATGGGGACAAATCCAACCAAAAACATCGGGCATGTTCTGATCTGGAAATGCAAAAGCCTTGCAGGGATTTATCATCTTTTTATTGGGATGTTATTGTGGGGAATGAAATGAGGAGAGGGTGCAAACTGGAGATGTTTTGGTCAGGTATTTCCATGTCTATGTGTCCCATTTTTCATGACTGGGATGTTTTCTGGGTAAGATTCACCCTGGGGTTAAAGCTTCCCTTTGGGAGCCTTTCCACATCGCTGGTTTTTTCCTTTGCAAGTGTAACTATTGATTTTGGACTGAATAATATTTTTAAAAAGGCTTCGAGGGGCGTAATAAACCGGGAAGGAGCTTTGCTGTGATATATCAACCTATAATCTGTAAATCAATGAAAAACTTTATTTAACGGCCTGAGAACTAAATGACTTCAGTGTAATTAGCGCTGCAAGCTGTAAGAGATATTTATGAGAATTAAATTTTAATATGTATTTCCTGAAGGCACCATAAAGCTGCTTCTCCCTTAAACAAAGGTGGCACCTCCTGTGTAGTTTGTGCCCCAGCTGCAGGTGAGAGGGGGAGCAGGGTGGGGACAGGTTTGTCAGGAATTCTGTCATCCCAGCACTGGGGTTTGTCAGGAATTCTGTGATCCCAGCTTCCCTGTGCCCCTCAGCACTGGGCTGTTCTCACAAGGATGCTTTCTGCTGTTGATATTCTCAACAAGAGACCCGGAGCTTTCAGATAAATACATTTCAATATAATGCACCGTCTTCTTTCTTTCTGCTGGAATTTTTCCACCTGCACAGCACCAGGGAAGCTCCTTCCCTTTGGCCCTGGCCTCAGTGGCCACTTCCCCCCAGCCTGGCCTTGCCCAGGGCCAGAGCTTGGCACGTTCTGGGCAGAGGCCAGCGAGGGAAGGGTCCCCTCCCAGCTGCTCATTTTTCCTCCTTTCCTGGCTCTCCTGCCTGGGTCGCTGCTCCTGTTGGACCCTGCTTGTTTGGACTTGGTTCCAAACCCTTTTGGATGCTGGGAGATACTCTGATGAATTCCTTCAGTGCTTTGAGAACTGTAAAGGTTGCTGAGGAAGGTTGCTCAACAGAGGAATTGTTTCAATGTCCAAGTTTTAGGGGAAAAGCTTCATTAGCAGAAAAATAAAAAATAGACTACAAGAATTGATGCAGGTAAATTTTTACTGTAAAATTTGTCTAGAATAAGATGCCAACATTTGAGATGAGTTTTTCCTTCTGTGTGTGTGTGCTGCAGAGCAGTGAGGAGGGGAGGGAGGGGGCATCATAGAATAATTAGGGTTGGAAAACACCTCCAAGAACACCGAAGGCAGCCTTTGACCGATCCCCCTGTGTCCTCTAAACCAGATCACAGTGTCTGCTCACTCTTTGAAGCTTGGGCTGGTGACTCCCCCTGGGCAGCCTGTGCCCCTGCTGGGCCACCCTTTCAGGGAGGAAATTTCTCCTGGTGTCCAGCCTGAGTTCCCACAGCCAGACTGGCACAAGCGTTACCTTCCCGTGGCTCTGCTCCGCTTCTCTTCTCCCTTCCCTTTATTTTCTCTTTTGATCCTGGTGTGCTTTGAGAACGCCCCCGCTGACGCTGCCTGTTCCCAGCTGTGAGGGCACGGAGCCTCCCAGGCTGCTCCCACTCCTTGCCAGCTCTGCCACAGCTCCTTCCACCCCCAAGGCTTCAGTCCCCTGTTTGAAGTGGTGTCTGAAGGGCTCAGCTGGGGACAATCCTCGGCGTTGCTCGCAGTTCTCCCAGCTGAATCTCTCATCTCCATTCTTCACCTTGCCGTGCTTTTGGGCTTTCTTTGAGTTTAGCAATTAAATATAAATCAAAAGCCTCTTGGTGCTGTGACATCCCTTGGAGCTGGTGTTCTCAGCACTGCTGCTTTCCCTGGAGGCTGCAGGAGCAGGCCTGGCTCTGGGAGCAGCTCAGGCTCTGCCTGGCCCGTGCTGCAGCAGCCTGGGGGCTGTGCCAGCGCCAGCTCTGCGCCCCTGGGCAGGGCACAGCCCTGCTCCTGGCGTCTGTGCCTGGAGAGAAGGGCTCAGGGGGCATTGCTGGCTCTGCACAGCCCCCTGCCAGGAGGGGACAGCCGGGGGGTCGGGCTGTGCTCCAGGGAACAGGGACAGGAGGAGAGGGAACGGCCCCAGGCTGGGCTGGGGAGGTCTGAGGTGAACACCAGGAACAATTTCTCCTCGGGAAGGGCTGCCCAGCCTGGCCCAGCTGCCCAGGGAGGGGATGGGCTCCCCATCCCTGGGGGGATTTCAAAGCCCTGTGCATGTGGCACTTGGGGTCACGATCACACAGTGGTGTTGCTGGGCTCACAGGGACCTTGGAGATCTTTTTCATCCTTATCAATTTCATGATTTTATTCACAGACCAAAAAGCTGCTCCTTGGTCTCTGATTTTCCCCCGGGAGTGGTGGGACAGTGGCACCCTGGGCTCTGTGTGCTGTTAACTTTGAAACTTGCGTTTCTACTCCTGCTTGGCTTTCCCCCAGCCACAAGGGACTGTGGCAGCTGCTGCTTTTCTAGAATTCACGTGGGGCAGAGTAACTAAGTCCCTGATTTTTGTGACTGTGGCTTTGGGTCAGCCAGGCAGCTGAGCATGTGTTAGATTTGGGGTGATCTGTGTCACAGAATCCCAGAGGGGTCTGGGTTGAAGGGAACCTTGGAGATCCCCTTGTCCCAGACCCTGCCATGGGCAGGGACGGCTTTCACTGGGCTTCAGTGGGGTTTTTGTGTTCCTGGTTCCTCCAGGTGCAGGGAGACTCTGGCCACTGGTTGTGTTTCTGGTACCTCAGCACTAACAGGGAGCTTTGGGAGAGCAATCCAGCCACCACATGGACAGAATGAATTTGGTAACATAATTTTATGTATTGGAATTACTTAAAAATCTCTGCTTCATCTAAGCCTGGGCTGGCAGTGACTGAGTGTGGAGCTGCTGCAGCTCATGGGGAACCTCACCCCTGGCTGGGTTTGGGGGGAGACTGTGGACTGAGGCTGGAATAAAAGAGCTTTATTGGCTTATGAAACTCATGGAGCGGGGAGAACCGCTCCCAGACAGAGGTTTTCACCTTGCAAACTTTGTGTGTTCCTTTGCTTGCACAAGAGCAAGTGCTGTGCTTGCAAATGCAGCAGATTCCTTACCCTGCAGGGAGAGTTTGGGGCACAGAGTCCTGACCCCCAGGGCTGCTGAGGGACGAGGAGAAAAACCCTGCTTAATTTGAGGAGATTGTGCATTTCCCACGAGCCTGGGCGGGTGGGAAGCTGCAGATCACGGGCACGATGCAGAACAAAGTCGTGGTGTTTGTGGGCAGCAGGAGCTGACTTGCATTTTCTTTATATTGAACCCATAAACCTTTGTGATGAGCCTCAGCTCAGCACTTCCAGCGCCACTGCCCGAGCCTGGGACGTTCCAGGAGCCCTGGGCCTGCTCTGGGCTGGGTTCCTGGGGTCTGCAGGGAAGATCTCACACCTTTGGCCAAGGGGGTTGTGGTGGATCAAACCTGCCCCGGGTGCCCTTGGCTGGGTCCAGACGTGCAGCCCCCCTGTGCCAATGTGCCGGTGCCACCCTGGGACACAGAGAGCCTGGAGAACAGCACAGCCTGCCTGGAACCTCCCCTCAGTCTGCTAGGCTGTGAATAACCCAGCTTTGATGGTCTTTCTATCAAAAACACGTTTTGTTTTAAGTGGTGGTTTTGTTTAAAAAAATGCAGTTTTGTGATAAGTAAATCGCTCTCATTTTCTCCTAATGATAGAGTACAGTGATATTGTTAAATTTCCTTTTCCATTTATGCACCATCATTTTGAAATCAGATCTGAAAACATCTTTTACCTTCAAACCTTTATTTTGCCTTCCCTTTGATTCCTGGCTTTTATTATCCATATCATTTAATTACACGTAAGGCACTTTGCAGCAGAACCCCTGCGAGGGAGGGGTTTTACAGCAGCTTTGGCTTGGGCTCTGCTGGAATTGTGATTTTCTCTTCCCAAAGCTTAATTCAGCATTTTAAATGCGCGAGGGCTCGTTCTCACTCCTGCACAATTACCTGCTGCCTGCAGAGGCAGCTTTATGGCATTGGGTGGGATCAGCCTGGGGCTGCTCGGGGAGGGACGAGCCTTCCCACGCCCTGTGCTCTGCTGGCAGCGCTGGGTGCCACTGTGCCCACGGTCCCATCCCCTCTGGGCACTGCCAGGCTCCTTCCAGGTGCCACATTCCCCTGTGTCTGCTGATCTTTGCTCCTGGCTGGGACAGGTGGGGATGGGTGGCTCTGGGAGAGGAGCAGGAGGCAGAATCGATTCCCAAAGTGTTCTTGGCCAGGAGCTTTGGCTCTGTCCTGCAATCCAGGCTCCTGCCAGGTGTGAGGGGCTGGCATCTGCCCAGGGCCACTAGCCATTGTCACAGGGCACTTCTGGGGACAAGGGGTCAGTGCCAGTGCTGCAGCCAGGGCTGGGCTGGCTCCCACAGCTGCTGCCCCCCAAAGCCTGGGATAAACGATGAGTAACTCCATGGGAATTGCTCCAGTGGCTGTGAAGGGCTTGTCACCAGCTGTGGGGGTGCTCAGGTGTGGGTGGACACTGCAGGGAATGAGGGCTTGACCTCCTGGTGCTCCAGAACTTCCCTCTGGGAGCTGCAGCTCCTGCATCGTGGCTGAGGAGGGGTGGGCGAGGGGATCTCCCTGCATCCCTTGGCTGCTGCTCAGTTGCTTTATCTTTCTCTCCAGCTTTCTCTGTGGTCCTGTAAGAGAGAGCAAGTGCTCCTTAATGCTGCCAGCCAGGACAGCCCCTCGGCTGTGGGACCGGGGCGCGGCTGTGGCCGTGTTCCGGCAGAGCTGCCTCCAGGGCTGGTGCTGCAGGACCCTCCCGGAGGGGCACGGCTCTGGGGAGATTTGCAGGGCCCCGGTGAGCTGGGGAACCTCCTCCTGCCCCGCCTGGATGTCCCAAACTGCTCGGAAGCGAGGCAGTGCTGCCCCTGAGGGTGCTCCGTGTCAGGGTGGGGCACTCCATCCTGCTCAGCACCTGAGGTGCAGCCTGGGATCTGCAGGTGAGCTCCAGCCTCTGCTCCATCTGTGGGAAGCTGGAGTTGTTCTATAAACGCAGCTGAAGACTCGGCAGCGCTCGCAGGCTCAGCCTGGCTCTTTGGCAATAGTTTGCATTTAAAAGTGGGAAGGATGAGGGGCTGATGGATATTTATTGCAGCGCACAGGAAGGCAGATCAATGCTGCAGCACACCCTCGCTATGCCCGGGAGCCAGGCTGCGAGTCTGGCTTGAATTACTGATGGAGCTTCCCAGGAATGATGGGCAATAATGGGGAGATGAAAAGAAAACAGAGGGAGAGCAGAGGTAGTTCAGCGAATCCGGGGTGGATCTGCTGAGCGGGCAGTGGTGAGCTGCAGTCTCTGCCCGATGCCTCTGATAATTAAATATTCTTGGATTTCTGCGAGTGTTGCCGTTGATAATTAAAGATTCTTGGGTGTTTGTGTGTGAGTGGCGTGCCAGCAGCTTCCGAGGTGCTTGCAGATGTGTGAGCCCAGGAGCCCCTCGGCACTGGGTGATACGTGAAAGAGCCTCATAAGCTGTGAAAGTGATGAAGTAGCTATGGTTTATTTGAGCACTGAGGTGTATGGGATAACTCCTTTAAAAACACGCCTGCTGGAACTTTGAATTATTGCTCTATTTATTCTCCAAAGTTTAGGATTATATCATATGCTTAATATCTATTTATTTTTCAGTCTTCCTTAGTTCTGCTTATTCTTGTTTTCTATTAAAATGAGCCTAAAGTCTTTTTGTGTTTGTGCCTCCCCAATTCAGGGGTTGGTGGGGGTCTTTGAGCAAGGCTTCTAAATTTTTTATTCTACTTGAACTTCTCAATTTCGCCTTTGGAGTATATGTCTTAGCTTTTTTTGGCACATTTTAGGTTTTGAGATTAATTCTTGTTGGTTTAGGTTCTGGTTTTATTATTTATTGTCGCTACCTTTGCACCCCTCACCCTGTTTGTAAGTTCTGGCTCTGTTTATTGCAAACTTAGTTTGCATTTCACAAGTATAGTAAATGTTAGGCATTTTTCACTGTCTGGTTAGTTAATTTTTGATGAACTATTCCTTACTCCTTAATTCCCTGTCTCATGAGCAGCATCCCTGGGAGGCGGGCAGGAGGGGCTGAGGCCAGGTGAGCCCCCCCAGATCAGGTGAGGATCCTCTGGTCCAGGTGAGCATCCTCTGGTCCAGGTGAGCATCCTCCAGGCCAGGTGAGCATCCCCTGGTCCAGGTGAGCCCCGCCCCTGGTCCAGGTGAGCATCCCCCAGGCCAGGTGAGCATCCCCTGGTCCAGGTGAGCATCCCCCAGGCCAGGTGAGGATCCTCTGGTCCAGGTGAGCCCCCCCAGATCAGGTGAGGATCCCCCGGGCCAGGTGAGCAACCCCCAGGCCAGGTGAGGATCCCCCAGGCCAGGTGAGGATCCCCCGGTCCAGGTGAGTTCCCCCCAGGCCAGGTGAGGATCCCCTGGTCCAGGTGAGTTCCCCCCAGGCCAGGTGACCCCCCAGCCAGGTGAGCCCCGTCCTGGCGGTGCCCTGAGCTCCTGCTGCTCCCCATGGCCCGGGGATGGGCCCGAGGGGAGCCACTGCCTCAGCCCTGCCCTTCAGGGACGAGGGGGTGGGGCAGGGTCCCGGTGACAGCCCGGGGGCTGTGGCAGGGATGGGACACCCGCCTGCTGCTGTCACCTGGGCCCGCTGGCAGGGGGGTGGGGAAGGAGGAACCAACAGGGGCACGGAGAGAGGTGGTGGCAGAGCAGATGGGATTTTGTTGGTAGGGGAGGGAGGATGTGCCAGGGTCGGGAATGAGGGAGATGGGAACCGGCCAGCAGCAGCTGGTGGCTGTGCCCAGAGCCCCCAGGGAGCTGTGCCAGCCCCAGTGCCCCATCCTCCAGCAGCCCTGGGAATGCTCCTTGGTGAAGAGAGCAGGGTCTGGCAGCTCTCCCCTTCCCCATCAGTGCAGAAGGTGGAAGAGACATTGTTTAAAGCATCTGCTTCAGTATTTCTGAAGCTGTTGCTGGATTCATTCCAGATGAATCTAAATTGGAAGGTGTTGCAAGTGCCAGATGGAGCAGGGATATGTAAGGGAGAAGTATGAAAGGCTTGGAATCACAGGCAGTGTCTTTAAAGAGAGCCAGGAAAAGAAAAGCTTAACAGGCCTTGAGGGGCAGGAGCCAAAGACCTGGTCCTTGGTGGGAAAGAGGGACATGAAAGGAGCCCTGACAAAGGATCCAGGCAGCTGCAAGGCAGGTCAGAACAATTTCAGCTCTGTTTTTGGTCTGGATGTGCCTGGTTTATTGTTCCTGAGCACTTTTGTTCAATTTTAGCCTATTAGCCCTGCTGCAGCTTTGATGAACAAGGAGAGTGAGAAACAAATTCACTTTCTGCCTCAGCCCTGGCCTGCTCCTCATCCTCTCCTCTTCCTGCACCTCCCTGCTTGTTCCAAATCATGGAATCCTTTAGGCTGGAAAAGCCCTCTAAGATCCAGTCCAGCCATTGCCCCACCACTAACCATGTCCCAGGTGCCACATCCACATTTTGACACTTCCAGGGATGGTGATTCCACCACTTCCCTGGGCAGCTGTGCCAGGGCTTGGCAAGCTTCCTGTGAAGGAATTTTCCAGGGGATTGTTCCAATCTGAACAGGGCCTGGCACAAGCTGAGGCTGTGTCCTGTGGACGAGGCAGTTTGGGGAGCGTCCATCCCGTGCTTCACCTGCTGTGCCCCCGTGCTCTGTGCCTGTTGGAAACCTGCTGTTGGGATAGAATTCCTTGGGAGGAGGTGCAGGGATCTCCTGTGGTTGGGGGGCAGGAGAATTTCAGTTTCTGTGAGAACCATCCTCGTCCTTTGTGGGAGTGGTGATGTTGGACCTGTGAGTGCACATCTCAACAGATCTGGGTTCTAATTCCATGTTCATCCTGCAGGAAGGTCATTAATAATAGCAATTACCTCAAGGAAGAATTTCATGAGCCTCTTCCAATTTTCCGTCAGTGTCCCTTCTGGAAAAATGAATATTCTGCAATACAGTGAGACTGCTTTTCACCCCCCACATTGTTATTAAACTCTTCTTTGTTGGCATTGCCACGGAAATGATGGTGCTGCCACGGGGCTGCATTTCAGTTTTACGTTCTGTTTGTATAATGTGTAATTCAGCGTCCAGCATTTCCATAGGAATCTGTCAGCAGCACCACCAAAGGAATAAAAGTGTCATTATTCAGACAATAACTGTAAACCATGCCATGGGGGCTGCGCTCCCAGGGGGTGAAGAGCTGCTCCATGTGCCACTGGGCTGCTCTGGGAATGGCACAGAGCTCCAGCCCAGCCTTCCTCCTGCCCGGCCTTGGCTCACCCGCGGTGCTGCTCCCCGGTGGATTGAGGATGGTGTGGCCAGCAGGTGGAAGCAGAGAAAAAAAACCTCTCCAAGGCTCCTGCGTTTGCACGCTGCTCCCTGAGAAGCTGGTGTTTAAAACCGTAGATTGTGTAAAATCCTGTAGCGTTTCCTGAGCTTTGCATCTGGTCCAGCACAGCCTCGTCTGTGTGATTTTCAGCATGAGTTTTGACATCTTCCTCTGTCACTGATCAGCACCAGAGGGCTTTTTGCTTCGTTAGTTTTACTTCTGTATATCGTAAGCACCAGGAAAACAACTTTGTGCTTAGCCCTGTGTCTGTGTTGTTATTTATTACCTTGTGCTGCTCTTTCCTCAGAGTAGAAAAGATCTTTGAGAGGCATCAGGCGTGGGGTTAGTGCAGGTGGTCAGTCAGGTTTTGGGGGTAGAACCTGGTGGCAGGATCGAGGCCAGGTTTGGTGGTTCTGGGAGCCTGGGGTGTCACTGAAAGCTGGTTTTTAGCAGGCGTTTGACTATAAACTAAAACACAGCGAGTTCCACCCCAGCCTGAGGAAGAGCTTCTCTCCCCGGAGGGGGCAGAGCCCTGGAGCAGCTGCCCAGGGAATCGTGGAGTGTCCCTCTGTGGGGACATCCCAAAGCCACCTGGGCGTGTTCCTGTGTCACTGCTGCAGGTGACAGGGCAGGGGGTAGGGCTGGGTGGCCTCCAGAGGTCCCTTCCAGCCCCAAATGCTCTGGGATTCTGGGATTTGCCTCCTAGACAGAGCTGTTGCCTTCTCCTGCCCACTGCTCCGTCTTTCCCTTTCGGTTAAGAAGAAAGATGAGTTTTTGCCTCCGAGTGAGGGTGTGGTGAGAGGCTGGCAGAGCTTGTGGTGGACTTTGGGGTGTGGTCATGGAGTCTGGTCAGTCAGAACTGGGAATCCATCTCCGTAACCATCACTGCATTTGTCTTCTCTGCTGAGAGTTCAATTCCTGCTGCTCTGATTGGGATGTGAGACACTCAGCGGTGTCCCCCAGGGCTGTGAATGGGATCAGGTATATGCATCTGTAGGTACTGCTTCATTAAACCATGGTGCACCTCCAGCCCTGGCCATCCTCAGGAGCAGGAGTGGTGTTTTACCCTTGTTCTGAATCTCCATAACTCAGTCATGTATCTAAATGTACGTAATGGTTCTTTTTCCTCAGGAAAAAGTTTAATTTCCCTGTCATTGCTGAGTTTTTAGCTTTATCATTTCTAAGTATTGGCTGTGTTTGCAGAGGGGTAAAAAAGCATTGCAGAAGGAAATAAATGCAAAAATGTAATGCTTTATGCATAATAAAAGTGCATTTAAGCTCTAACATGTCATATAATCATTCAGCCATGCCACAGACTGATGAATTCCTGAGCACAGACACTTCAAAAGGGAGTATCAATGTGAAATCTGGAATAAAGATCCCAAACCAGGAGCCAGCTCATTGGTTTAATGGGTCTCTCTGTCTCTCTCAGTGTTCAATGCTCCACGCTTGGGAGTTCAGGAGATCACAAACTTCCCTGAGCTCGGGCTGCGGGGAAGGAGGCTCCGTGTGGATTTTATAGCAGAATATTTATACCAACAGGGACAGGCTGCTTTTATTCTTAAAATATTTACAGATTCCTCTGATTTTCTACAGGGGGAAAATTAACCTTGTTAGTGTCAGCTGAGGCGTGGTGGAGCTTTCTAGCAGTTGTTCTCACTCCCTTATTAGGGAGATCTTCATATCAATCCCGGGTTTATGGATTGTAATGGAGCTGCTGTAACAGCAGTAATTGGGGAAATTAGTTTGGACGGTGGCATTAATATTCATGCATCCCTGCAACAGCTCCCTGCTAATTAGTGTCTCTTCCTGCTCGATGATGGTGGCAGAATGGGATGGGATAAATCTCTGGGGTTAACTGGCGCTCGGAGCGGTCAAAGTGTGAGCTGTGGGGTTTGGGGACGCTCCTGCTGGAGCTGTGTCAGTGCCAGGGGGAGCACAGCCAGGGCACCCCAGCCCGGGGTGGCTCTGTGCACCCCAAACCCGGCTGGGCAGTGCTGTGGGGAGCAGGGGTCACGCTGTTGGCTGCCCTTGCTCTGCAGGAGCAGGAGAGCTCTGCCAGGACTGGCCCTGATCTGGGAGAGGTGTTGGCAGAGAGTTTTGTCCATCTCTCGTTTCCACAGTCCCAAGGCTGCCAGTGGGACAGTCCTGTCTGGTTTAATGAGCTTCTTCCCTTCTCCCTGAGAGCTGTAGAATGAACACGGGGAGGTCGGTGCCTTCAGTCTCTGGACCCTTGTCCCTCCCTCGGGACGTGTTTGCTTTGTCCCGCTGGGTTTGGGATGGATCTGTGTGTGTGGAGCTGTGACACAGAGGATCTGGGACCACGTTTGTGCAGCAGCTGGGTTCAGAGGGTCCCCCCCCGGTGACTGCCATGCAGCAGTGTTCATGGAGCCCCCTCGCTGTGTCCCCAGCAGCAGCTGGGCTGTCCCCAGGGCACGGGCCAGGAAAATGCTCCACTGGCCACCTCCACAGTCCTGAGGGCTGGGGTTTGTCAGGGACACCTTCAGGGGGCTGCAGGCATGGAGAGGAACCTGTCAAGAGACCTGCAGGGCTCTTGCTGTCTCATTAAACAAAAAACTTGTTGAGAGGGGTGGTAAAAGAGCAAATAGAGATGATTCCCATAATGATCTGTTTCTCTCACTTGGGAAGCCTGGAAGCTGGGGGAGCTGGGAGGGAAGGGGATCTAAGACCATTTGTCTGTCTGGTGCTGGGCTGTGCCAGGCACCTTTCTTGGGGAGATGGATGGATTTACAATTTCCTTGGGCCAGCAGAGCCCCTGTGCCAGGCTGGCCTGGGGGGCTGTGCCAGGCTGGGGGCTGTGCCAGGCTGGCCCAGGGGCTCTGCTGGCCCAGGGGCTGTGCCAGCCTGGCCTGGGAAGCTGTGCCAACCTGGGGGCCATGCCAGCCTGGGGGCCATGCCAGCCTGGCTCTCCCAGCGTGCAGGTGATGAGGGAAATGCAGCAGCACTGCAGTGCCTGCTCCCCGAGCCGGGATGTCTGCACTAATTAATCCAGGCTCTCAATTACGCCGCCCTCCTCCCTTTGTGTGTCCCTCTGTCCCGGCCCACCTGGCCCACGCTGGAGCTGGAGTGGGGAACCAGCCCCGGGGATGTGCAGGGACCCACAACAACCCAGACACTCCTCCTCAGTTCCTCTGCAGCCTCCCTCATTTCCCTTTCCCTGTCCTTGGCAGGAAGGGGAGCGTCGTGCTTCGCTCAGCCCCTTTCACAAACAAAGGAATAAATAAAATAAAGCCATAAGCGAATCCTGCATTTCTCTGGAAGCTTGGAAGGAAGAAATAATGAGAAAATGCTATTAGCTCTGTTTTTTTAAGGAGTTGAGAGCTCTCGATGCCATGGTGATGGGATTGGTGTGAGCACCTGGATACAAATCTCCTGCATGTCTGGGATAATGGAGAGGGACTGGGACAATGTGGAAATGGAAAAGATTTCTGTTTATCGAGTTTCCCTGTCAGCTTCCTGTTACTAAACATGGTGATTCCCAAGCTGTCAGAATGGATGTTAAAATCTTCTGGCATTTCTGCCTGTGGAAAAGCCTGCAGGAAGACAAACCCCACGAATGCTGCGGAACGTGTGTTCCCAAGCGCCAGGTGCGGGCTGCAGCGGGCAGGGGCCCTGCCAGCCGTGCAGCCCAGGCTTGTGGCACCTCTGCCACTCCGGGGACGTCCTGCCTGTGCCCACGGGTGTCACCACTGCCCAAGGGGTACCTGGAGCAGGTACTGTGGTGGTGGGGAGGGGCTCACGGCCGTGCTGCGGCTCCGGGAGAGCCCCGTCAGCCGCCGGGTGAGGATGCTGGGGGGATTGTGAAGGTTTGGGGCCCAGGGAGGGGGCAGCAGCGTGGGCAGAGCCGCTGGCCCTGCCCTGCCCTGGCAGTCCCCAGCCGGGGACAGCCCTGCTCCCGCTCCCAGCGCTGGCAGCAGCGCTCAGCTCGCTCGGGATGCCCCCAGAGCTCTGGTGTTTCGGAGCAGGGGGAGGCAGGAGGAAAGCGAGAGGCTTGAGTCACTCGGCTGTGACCATATAATGACTCTGTGTACAAATTAGATGGATTCACAGGGTGCTTATCTAAATGAGGTTGCCATTTTACAATGCTAATTTTCCTGTTGGTTGCTTGTGATACCAGAACACGGCGTTTCAAAAAAAGCCATTCCTGTGCTCGTGGGCTGCAGAGGCCGGGCTAGCTGCGGGGTTCGCAGCAGCCGGAGCTCCATCCCCGAGCCCAGGCAGGCAGAGCTGCCGCTGCAGTAATTAGCAGCCACTCTGCACATCTTGATGAAGAATGCACAGGGGGCTTGTTCCTCTGCGCCGTGCTTTTGCCCTCCAGAGGAATAAATAACTGGAGGGAAGGGAATTGAAGGAAGATGTAATGAAGGAGAGGAAATCAACCCCGTGTGCGCGTTTCTGAGGCTGGCAGCGGGGCTCAGACGCCTGTGAGAGCTGAGGGTGAGGGGCTGGCGTCTCAAAAGCCACCACCAGCACCCCCATAAAGTGCTGTGTGCCACGGAGTCGGGGCAGGAGGTGCGGGAGCGTTTGGAGAAATGCCTGGGGTTTCATTTGTCTGATTTGTCTGGGATCTGATTCGGGCTGGGCACAGGGAAATGGGGCAGCCCTGGGAAAGCTCACAGCGGCATCCAGCCTTCCTGGAGGTGCTGCTCTACATTCTCAGCATATTTCCAAGTGCAGAGCAAAGCCCCCTTCTCTTCTTCCCCTCTCCCTGGTTTGAGGAATGGGGCTGGAAGGGCCGAGCTGTTCTGGCGGGGAGCTCCAGCCTTGTGGTGGAGCTTGGCTGGTTCCCGACGTGCTGGGATGGCCCTGCCAGTCAGGGACTGATGGGAGCATCCCATCCCATCCCTGCATCCCAGTGAGCTCCAGTGAGGGCATCCCATCCCATCCCCGCATCCCAGTGAGCTCCCTTCCCTTTTTCTCCTTCCCTTTTCCCTTCTTCCCTTTCCCTTCCCCTTTTCCCCTTCCCCTTTCGCTTCCGTTGCTGCTTCATTTGTCGGGGAGAGCTGATGGGAACCTGTTACAGTCAGCTGTTCAAAACGATCTGACACCCGACATTCCGCATAAACTTCCTTTCAGAAATAGCTGCTCAGTGAGAAGTGGAAAAAAATAAAAAGGCGGTGATTTAGGATGTAAACTGCGCATGCATAAACATGAGGTGATCTCCAGAGCCGCGGTGCTCGTTCTGATGTGATAAATACAGGTGCAGGAGCGTTTGCAGAGCCGTTCACGGCCGTGTGGGCTTGTGCCCTTCCAGCTGGGGTGTTGCGGAGCTCCGCTGAGCCCCTGGCTCCAGCTGAGGATGGGATGCTCTCACAGGGCTCTGTCGGGACAGGAAAACACGATCTCACCCCATCCCTTCTGGGCTGCAGCTGCTGCTGGCTCTGCCTCCATCGCTCCGTGTCAAGGTGGACAGGTTGTTCAGCACCCCTCAGGAATTCTGAGCACTCCCGGCATCTGCAGCCTTTTCACGGAGCAGGGATCTGGAAATGCTTCATGCCCAGAAATGGCTCCTGTGCCTTTTATCTTCAGGGCTCTCAGGGTCACAGAGGTGGCTTTTATCTTCCCACAGCTCCCCTGCCCTGTGCAGGGATCAGCTGGAGAGCCCTGCACGGAGCTCCAGACAGAGCTGCCAGCGAAATCCTGGGAGCCAGGATGGGAAAGGAGGGCAGGGAAATGCTGGGCACTGGGAGCCAGGATGGGAAAGGAGAGCAGGGAAATGCTGGGCACTGGGAGCCAGGATGGGAAAGGAGAGCAGGGAAATGCTGGGCACTGGGAGCCAGGATGGAAAAGGGCAGGGAAATGCTGGGCACTGGGAGCCAGGATGGAAAAGGGCAGGGAAATGCTGGGCACTGGGAGCCAGGATGGAAAAGGGCAGGGAAATGCTGGGCTCTGAGAGCCAGGATGGGAAAGGAGAGCAGGGAAATGCTGGGCACTGGGAGCCAGGATGGAAAAGGGCAGGGAAATGCTGGGCACTGGGAGCCAGGATGGGAAAGGGAGAGCAGGGAAATAAATCCTCAGCATTCAGAGCCAGGATGGGAAATCAGGGCAGGGAAATCAGGGCTGCCTGTGCCTTTTCTTTGGTGTCTCAGAGCTTGGAGCCAGCTTTGCAGCTGCTGCCTTGGGGCCCCTCCAGTGCACAGAGCCCAGCTCCTCAGGCTGGTGAAGACAAAGCTGTTCCAAATTTTGATGGGAGGCTCTTCCAGGTACCATTCACATTTCCAGAGTGCCTGGATTTTTAGGGTTTTTTCCCTGCTAAAGGAATAGCAGGGGGAAACCACCAAGTTGGGTTTGAAGGTGGTTTAGAATCTGAGTGCATGTGGCTTTATTTGCTCTTTGTTTTGTACTCTCTTCGTTTCAAGCTATAAATGAGGCCAGACTGTGCACCATGACAGGTGTAACAGGCCAGGTCTTTGACAGCTCTGCCCTCAGGAGAGAAATCAAACCACACCTGGTTTGCCTGAGCTGTGCACCAGGCCCAGGAGTCACCTTTCTTTGAACGGGTGTCTGTGCCATGTATTGAACACTGACAGCAATTTACACCAAATGTGACACGTGGAACTTCCAAAGGATGCTTGGTGGAGAATTGTGAACTTTTTTTAATGCCTGAAAATTGAGTTAATGAGGAAATAGCATTGCAAAAATGAGAGCAAGGCAGGTGTGGATGGGAAAGGTTGGTTCAGCCAGTGGAAACGACTGTTGGTGTGGTTTAGG
The DNA here is from genome assembly GCA_013400175.1 of Phainopepla nitens. Lineage (NCBI taxonomy): Eukaryota > Metazoa > Chordata > Aves > Passeriformes > Bombycillidae > Phainopepla > Phainopepla nitens. The sequence continues at coordinate 70,963 of VXBQ01003393.1, forward strand.
ATCAGTTTTATCATGGACACAGGCTGATGAAATCAGCACTGGACACTGATTTTTGTCTTTTAAGGAAGACCTGGATCAGGCTGGGCAGCTTTTCCAGCAGGTTTCCTGTTCCTCAGGATTCATGGGGCTCCTCTGCTGGCTCCAGGCAAGACAAGGAGCTGCTCTGGTGTGGTTTTCATCGGGGTGCTGAGAGACTGAGCTGTTAGAGACCTTTAAAAAAATAAAAATATTTCTATATCTGGCTGTTCCTGCATGAGTCTAATAACATGGCCCTTAGAAAGTAATTTGGATTAATTAGAATGTCCGGGCACTTTTGCGATAAAGACATGCAGAGTAATTATCCAGTGTCCAGAATAATCTACTGAGCTTGTGAAGTTTAAATCTGAAAATTATTCTCCCCTAAGTATTCGTCTTTCTGACTGTATTTCTGTTATTAAATTTGTTTTCCCACAAGTTAGATAAGAAGAAATGTAATTATTTAGCTGGCAAGCTCAATGTTGAGGTGAAGAAAACCAGTGAGGGTAGAAGTGTGATTGCCTTGTGTTTTTTCCTGTAATAATGCAGAAATATTTAGATATCTGTAGAATTACATGGTGACGATGCACTTTGTAAAAGGCCAGAGATGAAATATAAGGGAATAAAAGGTATAGATATTCACTGGAACTTCATTATACCCTATAACTCTTGGATATGTAGTGGGAGAAATGTCAAATGCAGATTTCTCCCATAATTACAATCCATTCTCCCTCCCATCTCTCCTCACTGCATTTCCTCACTCTGCTTTATACCCAGAGTCTGTGTCCTGAAGGACCTTGTTCTGTTTCTGAGGCTCAGAGGACACAACGGGCCCTTCTACTTGTGATAGTGTTTATTTTGGATTAAAGAAAATATGAAATCAAAGGCAGGCTAAATATAATCCCTCGGTGTCCCTGGTGAAAGCATCCCCACGCCCGGGTCAGCCGTGCCTCCCACACGTTCCGAGGGAGTGCGAAATGCCTGGCACTCAGAGGAGGAAAAGTTTGACCTTGCAGAGCAGGGAACAGTTTGTCCTCTCCGGGGCAGCCCCTGCTTCTCCCTCGGTGCAGGGCAGACCTGGAGGGGTCCAGGGAAGGAGCTGGGAAGGGGCTGGAGAATTCCTGAGGGAGCAGGAAAGGGGCTCAGCCTGGAGAAAGTGGGGATGGGGGGACCTTGTGGCTCTGCACGACTCCCTGCCAAGAGGGGACAGCCGGGGGAATTTGAGATCTTATCCCAGGGAACAGGGACAGGAGGAGAGGGAACGGCCCCAGGCTGGGCCAGGCGAGGTTTAAGTCGAATATCAGGAACAGTTTCTCCATGGAAGGCGTGGTCAGGCCTTGCACAGCTGCCCAGAGAGGTGGTAAATCCCCAGCCCAGGGGATTTCACAGCCCTGTGGATGTGGCACTTGGGGACACGGGGCAGAGCTGGTCTTGGCAGAGCTGGGGAAGGGTCAGATGTGATCTTGGAGTGTTGTTGCACCCCAAGGATTTCTCTCTGGTGGAATCCTCCTTACTGCAGCAGGTGGTGGCTTTGCCTGGAGAGACACAGGCACGATGCCAGGGGTGTGCTGGAGGAGCGAGCTCCAGTATCCTGGAGAGTAGCTGCAGCAGCAATGAACACCTGAACTGAAGGCTGCTCTCACCTGGAGAAAATCATCATTTACCTGAGAACACGGGTGTGTTGTGTGTGTGCTGAAACTGCCGTAGGAGTTTGCTGCTGGGCACCCTGGGTGTGAGGGCTGTGAGGTGAGAACCCCCAGCTGGGCCCTTCCTCTTACAGCGTTTTTCTTTCCCTGGCTGCCCTCGCAACGTGGTACATCTTAGATGCTCTGAGAGGCTGTTCTGGGTTTCATAACGTAGAAGAAGATGATTTGTGTTGGTAGGAAAGGGGAAATAAAGAATGGATGGTGGAGATTTTATCATTTAGACCTCGCCACGTCTCTGGAGTTTACACCAGGAGGTTGAACTGGCCTGTGCATGCAGAGCCAGGAGGATCAGACTGTGCATTGTCCCCTCCTGCCTGGTGACAGCACCAGACACCTGTGAACACCCAGGCTGGAGCTGGGACGGGTTTCTGGCCCCTTGTCCCCACACGTGGCCCTGTGCAGGTGCCACCCTCCCTGGAGCGTCCCAGGCCCGTCAGGAGCCCCTGGGCTCAGGGGGGTTGATCTCCCTGGTGTCACTGGGACCCCGGCAGCAGCGATGCTGCTCCCATCAGGGCAGGCTGAGCAGGTTTGTGGCTCTGCTGATAAATCTGGATTCATGTTCTAGCTGTGGGTTTGTCATCTCCAGCTGTGGCTACGTAAGCTCGTCTCACCCTGACCTGTGGGGACACCTCAGGGGAAAGGAGGAGCTGGAACCTGTTGAGGTGTGAGTGACCAGGGCTGCAGGCAGGTCAGACTGCAGCTTACACACACTCTTTATAATTCACAGCTTTCCTCCTGCCTCAAGCTTTTAATAAAGTGCCAATCCAAACCAAGACAGTTTAAGCTCAAGCAGAACCGTTCAGCCAGCCGCAGTGTGTGAGCACATTAAAAACCCAGGGGTTTTTATTATTTGACACATTTTTAAATTCAGAAATACTTCCAATATTGCATGGAGGGAAATGAGCTCCAGAAACCCTGTTTAAAACATCATTTACTGCTTGAAATGCAGCTGTACCCTTGGGGTGTTAGAGGATCTGGGGGGGAGCTGGAGGAGATCACATTATCTCAGCCTCTCCCTGAACGTGAGACCACTCAGAGACATTTTAATGAGAACAGACTCCTGCTTTTTCAGTATCTCTTCAGTGGAAGTTGTTCACAGGAACCTGAGTTTGCTCACTGTGGTATTGAGCTGCTTGCCCAAAGTCTAACTGTACACTGAAATTAGAAATAACCACTTAGTGTAACTAAATCTGTATTGTCAGATTTTGGATGTGCTACTCTGTCAGGGCATGAAGGCCAGAGGCTTTATTCTCCTTGGCTGTCAGACTCTTGGCTATATTGAAAATTTAGGAATAAATATTCAAATCACAGCCTTATTTTCCACGACATGGGCATGGATGCTCTCCTAGAAATGCAATTATGAGATATGCTCAAATCCGAGCTCGACAGCTCTCATTTAGCCCAATAACTCTGCTCGCAGGGATGATTGTTTCCCCTTGTACCATGCTGCAATTTGTTTCCACTGGGCTGGGTTTGTGTGTCTGTGTTTGTGGATTACTTTCACAAAACTGTGTTCTGCCACCAAGAACATTTTCTGTCTCAGCCTGGCTGCTGAATGAGTCGTTACTGGTGTTGTCTTTATCGGGCTACTTTCAAAATCAATGAGATTTATACTTGCAGATTAAAACCTTTTAAAATATGCATAGACAATATAAGGTTCAATTATCTGTTTGGGATGAATGGAGCAGTGTGTACACATAAATAAAACATAAAAGCTGCTTCACTCTGTTTATATTCTGCTTCTGATTTATTTTCAAAAGAGTTAGAATTGGTGAGTCCGTATTTGGCTGTGGGAGCTCCATCACTGCAGGAATGCTTGTGCTTCTGTGCGTGCCTGGTGTCCATACAGAGCCTCTCTGCTCACAGAGCCTGGCTTCTCAGCTTCTGGGAATGCAGGGATATGGGAATGGTGCACATGGAAGGAGATGAAAACAGATTACCCAGTGCTACCAGTCCCATAACTGAGGGCAGGGACCCTGAGGCTCTGCTCAGCACTTTGGATGGTGGCAGGAACCCTTCTGAGAATTCCCTGGCTGGTGTAAGTCTGAGCACCAGAGGAATGGGAATACCTTTTGGCACCTGGAAGACCTTGCACGGTGTGTTCAGGCCATGGGAGAGGCAGACAAGCCCTTCCTCTCCCTCCATTGTACATAGACACAGAATCCCAGACTGGTTTGGGTGGGGAGGGACCCCAAATCCCCCCCAGTGCCACCCCTGCCCTGGCAGGGACACCTCCCACTGTCCCAGGCTGCTCCCAGCCCCAGTGTCCAGCCTGGCCTTGGATCCAGGGATCCACAGCTGCTCTGGGCACCTGTGCCAGGGCTGCCCACCCTCCCAGGGAAGGATTCCTTCCCAATATCCCATCTAATCTGCCATCTCTCAGCTCAAAGCCATTCCCCTTGTCCTGGCAAGGACAGGGGGATGGAGGGAGCAACACAATGTGGCATGGCAAATCCTGATATCAGACCTTCCAAAATGGGACCCCAACATTCTTTCCATTGCCAAGCCCCTGAGGGTGTTGGACAGCCATCAGTCTTAGCAGAGGGCTGCAAATACAGCTGCAGTTCTGCATTTTTGGCACAAGCTCTTTTGTTTTCTGCAGTGTTTGGTGGCCAGACCTTGCTTTGTTCCCTTCGAAATGCCCCTGCCTGTTCTGCCTGCTGCAGGTGCTGCTTGTGCCTCCTCAGGCTGGGGCAGGAGTCAGCAACCCCTGAGCTCACAGAGCTCTCTCTTTTGAACTTCTTCCTTCCCTCCTTCGCACAATATCTCAGTGGTTCCGTCAGAGCCTGGGGAGTGCCGTGGGGTCAGTGACAGAATACCCCTGGCTGTTATTGGCGGGCTGGATTGGAGTCCCAGCAGGAGGCTGAGCACAGCCTTGCTGCATAGGCAGCCCGGGTGCAGCACCTGACCCCAAAACTGGCCCCATGACAGGGCTGCAGGGTCCCCGTGCTCTCATCACCTTCCAGGAGTTCGGCTCAAAATGGGCTTGAAGAATTGGCTCCTAATAGCCAAGATCCTTTGAAGCTTTGTTAAGATTTCAAATTGCCTCTAGCAAAGCACCATCTATTAGTTCAATATCACTCTGCAGCTCTCAGTCCACCCGGGCTGGAGTTAAAATATGGAGAGCTGTGCATTCTTGCATTGCAGTGGCTGGGCCATCAGCACTGATGTATCCTAGGAGGAATATTCTACTCAGTGCTGGGAAATCCAGTGTGCTGTGCTGCCCATAGCTCATGCCAGGCCCTGCAAACCAGGAAGGCTTTATTGCCCTGCTGCTTTATGGGCAGGCCAGCTGAAATTCTTAACAAGCTGAATATTTCACTTTAAAATATTAAATGGGGAAGTGCCATACGTGTACCTTTGCCTTCAGTATCAATAATCCCTCAGGTGCAGGAGATAAATATCCCTCTTTGGGGATGGGAGAGGTTCTCTGCTCCTGGAGGGGTTTGCTGTGGCACCCAGGGAGAATTGGGGCTCCTGTGTGTCAGGGAGGGTGCCCCAGTGTTTGTGCCTTGTCCTGCCTGCTCGGGGCTGGAGGGTTGCTGCCTTCAGGAGCCTCCCCTCCAAGAAGGGTGGTTGGAGATCAAGGGCTTAGAAATAGTAATTAACAACTGTAAATTAGATATTTTTTTTTTTGCCCCGATATTATTGAATCACATTGCAGATCAACCAAGAGAAATTAAAACGGGAGTAATATAAATACCAGTTAATTTTACATCTGAGAAGTGCTCACTCAGGATCTTCATGATTACACAAACACAGCTTTACTCACCAAGAGGAATTTGCACACACAAACTGGGCGAGTGTGTATCTGAAAGTCTTTTTCCATGTCAGTAGAAATTCAAATACCGCCGTCTGGACGTGTTTTGAACCAGAGTGAGTCCCGAGGTATGGCAATTTTCTGGAGCAGTCAGCAGGTCCGTGGCGAGGGCTGGGCTGGCAAACACAGCCACAGTGCACAGACAGGAGCCTGGTTTTGCAGCGCTGTGGGAGTGCTGACACAGCAGGGAAGGGATGCTGAGGAGCACCTGCCTCTGGGGCTCGGAGGACAGGTTCCATCCCCTAAAGCAGTGCTCATGAGGACTGCAGGGAGCTCTGGGGCCGGGCTGCAGCCCTGCTGGGGAGTTTGGGCTCAGCCCTTCTCCCAGGGCAGGCAGGGAGCAGAGAATTCCTCCTGGGCCTCGCCTATTTCTGAGCCCGAGTGGGATGGACACAGGGCTGGAGCTGCTCTGCTCCCTCCCAGGTGCTCTATTTCTGTCTCAGCGTGCCCCAGGAGCTCTGCTGCCTGGCACAGCCCAGCTCACAGCTCTCACTGAGTTATTTTTAAGTATCAGGAACGTTCTGAACTGCTTCACAGGCCCAGCTCAAAGGAGCTGGACTCTAAAGAATGCTTTTTGCCAGTGGCAAAGAATCACAGAATTGATGTGATTCTTTGCCACTGGCATGGTTTGGGTTGGAAGAGACCTTAAATCCCATCCAGTGCCACCCCTGCTGTGGACAGGGACACCTCCCACTGTCCCAGGCTGCTCCAAACCCTGCCCAGCCTGGCCTGAGACACTGCCAGGGATGGAAAGTAAAGCATTTTAGTAAATGATTCATCCCTCAGGAAGTATAAATGCCCGAGTCCCAATCCCCAGAGTGTGAACTTGTTGAGACAGGGATGATGTCCTTGTTTATTCAAGCATAGTTTTATCTGCAGCTTTAGAAGGGTAACTTTCATTGCAATTTTGGGTCCTGCTTTCAAATCTGATTCTTCAAGTCCAAGGTTCTTTTAGCATTTAAAAGCTAAGAGATTCCCCCCTGTTTTTCTATAAAAAACCAATCTATGCCATCAGCTCATCACTGTCACAGGCAGACCTTGGTCCAGGCACAGGGCATCAAGATGAAATACAGGATATCTCATATTTATGGACACATCTCATATTTATGGACACATCTCATTTACTGGGTGTTTATGATCTTATTTCCTGCTTTCTGAGCTGATGAAGTGCTCCCATGAGCCATGTGGACAGTACTAATTGCCCTAATTATTGTCCCTTAATTGCTACAATTATTTTTTTCAGGAGTACTTTCTCACTCTAGCAAAGGAAGCAGGAAAGACCTTGTAGATGTGGAGAAGGCTCCCAGCTTGCCAATATCACTCAGGATGCCTTTCCACCTTAGTGCCAGTTGTGGTGAAGATGAGGATGGATTTGTGTGCCTGGAAATGGGCTCTTTTCAGGTTCGAAATTAATTAGAAAGAAATGTGTTCAATTAGAAGGGCAGTTGTTTGAGAAACCCAAAGTAGCTTTGGAAGTGTTTGTTTCAGTAATGGGTTCCATCCATAATAATAATGATAAAGAGGAGTTGGGAATTTTAAAAGGTGTTGCTGAGCAGCACCGTGGCTGCTTAATCCTAATTGTGGCCAAGGAGTGGGAGCTGGAGCTCACCCAGCCTGGGAGGATTGCTGGAAAGAGCCAATGTAGCAAAATTCAGGCACATGAATCATTTCCAGGTTGATTTTCTCAGTGTTCCTTCCATTGCTCAGAAATATTTGCTGTGGCTCCTAAAATGGACTTAGATGAAAAGTTAGAAATTCCTAAATTTCTAAATCACTAAAACTTCCTTAACTGTTCTTCCCCCCTTTCTCACTGGCAACCTTTGGTTGTTGGCTGTAAAAGCCCCTGGGGGGCACGCTGAGGAGGAGTGCTCCATGCTCAGTCCTGGAAGGGAGGGACCATCATCCCCCTGCTTTAGCAGGGTTTGTTTCTCCATTCCCCCAGGCTGCTGGGAGTGCTACTCCCAGCTCTTTAAAGAGCCCTGCAGCAAACTTGCAGTAATGTTTGTTCTCCTGGGCACCTTCCAGGGCAGAGAGGGGGCAGGTGCTGCTGGATGGGCGCCTTGGGAGAGTGCTCCCAGCGCTGGGCAGGGGCCAGAGATGTTCTGTGTGCTGTGCCTCCTGGGCTGGGGGCTGGGGGCTCCTCCCCAGGGCTGGCAGCTCCTGAGGAAATGCAGAACTCGAGTTCCAGCTGCTGGAAAACAGCAGGAAGATCTGCTCCTGTTATCTGCGCAGGCTCTGATCTTATTTGGGTAAAATTCCCATAGAGTCACGGCACAGTTTGGGTTCCAAGGGAGCTTAAAGGTCTGTTCAACCCCTTGGCAAGGCAGGGACAGCTTCCCTTGGCTATCTGGATTTCTGGAACTTCCCACCAGATTTTCTGAAGGAGAAGTGAGAATGAGAAGAGTCTGGAGGAGTTTTGCCCAGAGAAAATAGCCAGGGAGGAGTTTGAGGTGACTTGAGCTGGAGATAGGGGAACCAATTCCCTGCAGCTCAGAGTGCTGGAGCTGTTTGTTCTGCAATTTCAGGTGTGGATGGGGCACAGAGAGGAGCTGTGCTAAGTGAGGATTAAATCCTGACATGATCAATTTCTATACCAATAAAACCCAGGCCCTGAACAGGTCCCTGGCTGTCGCTCATCCATCAGCTCACACCAGAGTTTTGCAGCTGAGTGCAGGCTTCAGGCAGCTCGTTTTTGTGAAGCTGGGCTGTTGGGAGGGGTTTGCAGTTTTTGTAGCTGGCACTGCCCTGCCAGACGTGATGGGTTCAAGAGGCTCTGCCAGAGCACGGTGAGGTTTCCCTATTGCCAGGAAACCATATCAATAAAACTTAATAGGAAATTGAAAGTGAAAATGCAGCAAACTGTGAACTTAATATTGCCCTGGTAGGAGCTCATTAATGTCTCAATAGGTGCACTCCTGCATTATCTTAATTGCTCAAGGTCCTCAGGGAAATTGCCTTTTCTGAAGTTTCCTGGCTGCTGTCAGTGGGTGAGGTTGGGTTCAGGTGCACCATTTTCACAACCTGTTAATAAGTGGCTGAGGAGGTGGAGCTGAGCTCAGTTCCCTTGGAGGCAGCACAGCAGCAATAATTATTGGTGTTTTCAGGTGCCTGGCCTGGGGCTGCCTCTGGGGCAGAGGTCAGGGCTGGGCTTTGGCAGGCCGGGCTTCGGCAGGCCCTGCAGCCCCAGGGAGAGTTGGTTTCTGCTCTGGCACTGGGGGTTGTGGATTCCAGGATGAGACACATGGCTTTGGTGAGAAACTCAAACGTTCTGCCATTTTTCTTGGAAAAAGGGGTCTGTTGGACAGGGATAATGAGTTTGACATGCAAAATTGGAACAGCAAGTTTGTGTTTCAGGGGGTTTTGCTCTGAAGTGAGCTGTTCCCAGCTTGCTGCTGGGGGATGTTTGGTGCTGGAAGCAGAGGCTGAGCAGGCTCCTTGCTCCCTGGTATGTTTGTGCTGCTGCTCCTGGTGCAGCTGCTCTCAAACAGGAGCTGCTCTGCAAGCAGGACAAGTGTGACCCAGAGACAGCTCTTCACTAGCAGGAGAAAATGAAATAAATGAAGAATAATGGTCAGTGTTAGAAATAAATTAACATTAATTAATCACTGACTAAGACAATGTTCCCAGCATTAATCACTGCCCCTTGCAGTAATCAGAGCATCAGCCAGGCAAAGCACACGTGGAACTCCTGGCTGTGCTGTTTGCCACGGTCCTGCAAGCACGGGGACTTGAGGAAAATCTGCTTCCCATGGCAGGGACAGGCTCCCTCGCTGAGGCAGTGAAACCCTCTCTCACTGAGGCAGGGACATGTTCCCTCACTGACAGGCTCCCTCGCTGAGGCAGGGACATGCTCCCTCACCTGCCAGCTCCTGGGTGTCCTTCAGAAGCTCCAGCCCAGCTCCTGCTGTGCTGCTGGAGCCCAGGGCAGCTGGGGAAGGGCCAGGACATCGAGGTCCCCTGGGCTTTGTGCATCACAGCCCTCCTGCCAAGATGCTGGAGCCTTTGGAAAGCACACTGTGATTCTCTGGAGCTTTTTGATGTGTCAGAACAGAAAACGGGAACAATGTGATGGAAAAGAAATCTTGCTTCTTTCAACTTCAGTTTTTGAATCGATGATAAAGAACAGCTTTTACCAAAATGAAAGAAAAATACAACGATGAAGAGACAGAAAATATTTACTAGCTGGTGCCCGTGGGTGCCCAGTTTGGCTCTGGGATGCTGCTGGTGTGCATGGGCAGCTGAGCAGAGGAGAAGGTGCCTTCTGCAGGTGTCTCCACATGCTCTGACCCACTGGGCAGGGGGAATTCTGGTGGCTGCAGTCCCTGTCACACCCCCTGAAGGACTTTCCTCCCTGTATTTAAACAACACAGGAGGAAAATTCTACTTGGCATATATGTATGACTTTATGTTGCTTTTAGATATGCTGTTGGAAACACTGGTATAACCCCTAATATCTGCTTTTTATACTCCAAGTGATTGAAGCAGCCAGCAGTAGTTAATATTTTATGAACAGTGGAAAGAGATTTAAAGTCCAAAAAGTCTCCTTAGGAATATAAGCAGTGTAGCAAATTCTGTAGAAGCTTTGGTTGTAAAAGTGCAGAATGTGCCCCTTTTGATTTTTAGTTGAAAAAGCAGTTGTTGGCAAGCTGGAACACAAAGAGTGTCCACAGATAACGTCTGATATTTCAGCCTCGCTTTTATGAGAATTGCAAAAAGCAGCCCTGCAAAAAACAGCTTTTCCTGTGCTGAGGGGGTTGCAAATGCCTGTGCAGATATAATGTGAATTCTGGGGAAATCTGCTCCCCTCTTCCCCTGCTCTCTGTGGAGCCAAAGGTGCTGAGCCCTTTGCAGCGCTGGTCCTGGGGAAATACAATGTTTGTTTTCCTGAGGAGGCAGCAGAGCTGATAAATACCTGTAGAATGATAAATACTTGTGGAGTGCTGTGCAGAGACCCAATCTGAGAGGGCAGGAGGTGCTTGTGGTGAGGAACCAAGGGCTGCCCTTTGCTCAGGCTGGCAAATCTCCTCTCTCCCCTCTGTGGCATCTCGAGTGAGGGCTGTGGCAGGCTCCTTCATTTGGGGAGCAGCCCCAGACTGTTACTCAAACCACTGCACAATGGGCTTGGGGATTAATGTCCTGTCAGCTCAGGAGCTGCTCAGGGGCCTGTGTTACCAGGGGGAAAACAGCCCTGGGCACTGTTCTGGTCTCTCTGTTACAAAAGCCCCTGTCAGGCTGAGAGAAGGAGCAGCTGTGGCTGCGTGGCTGGGATGGAGCTGAACCGTGCCCAGGCTGTGTCTGTGGGACAGAGGTGTCTGTGCTCAGCAACCTCCATTCACTCTGTTCTCCGTCAGAAGGAATAAAAACTAAACCACTTTGCCTTAAGCCTGGAGCCTTCATCCCCCAAAGGCTGAGGCAGGGGCTCCCTGGCCTTCAGCCAGACAAGGGCAGTGAGTGATTAAAATGATTTGTGTGCTGTACTTGATCGCCTTGAAGGCAGGAGTGATGGGTGTGCCTGTACAGAGCTGCCTTCAGTTGATTCACAGTTTTATTTGGGTGACTCGGAGCCAGTGCAAGCATTGCTCCTTTGGCTTGTGTGCTGTAACAGAACGTGGTGGAGAAATGCAGCTGGAAACAGCAAAGCCACGGCCCAGCTGAAGCCAGGTGCTTTAGCTGCTGCTGCAACAAGTGCCATGAGTATGTGAATGTGTGTATTTATCAGAAATTGTTTTTTTCTACAGATCCCACAAATCAGTTATGCCTCAACTGCACCAGAGTTGAGCGATGACAGGCGCTATGATTTCTTCTCACGGGTGGTTCCTCCAGATTCCTTCCAAGCACAAGCAATGGTGGACATTGTGAAAGCTTTGGGATGGAATTATGTATCCACTTTGGCATCTGAAGGGAATTATGGAGAAAAAGGAGTCGAGTCCTTCATGCAAATTTCCAGAGAGGCAGGTAGGCAATGCCCGTGCTCCCCCCAGAGAGCGCTGCGGGAGTGATGAATGTCGTGTTGTACCCAATGTGATCGTGTTTTTCTAGAGCTGATATCTGGTTCTAGAGTTGCTCCAGTTCTTTGCAATGCTCTGCAATGGCTCCTGGATGTTGTCATTCCTAAATTGCTCGTGGAGTTTCAGAGAGTGGGAGCTGTCCATGGTTTTCAGCCATTTCTGGGGAAAATAGAAATCCTTGAGTTGTACTGAGCTCCTCCTGCTGCTCTGGCTGAGGTTTCCTTGTGCTGGCATGGGGAGAAACCAGATTTGGAAAGGCTGAGCTTTTCTGTCTGCACAGCCTGGAATTCTGCTGTGAGCTCCTACAGGCACTGGCCTGTGTCACCGTGGGCGCTCAGCTCTCGGGTCCAGCCTGATTTGTGTTGTTTGCTTTGGCATTTCCCTCCCCAGCTCAGTGCAGGGAATTCAGAACCTTTCCTTTGAAGGCTCAGGGGTGGCTGGTGTGGGATGTGGAGCCAGCAGGCCCAGCGGTGTGGGATGAGACATGCCAGACCTTGGGTGTGATCCCTGGCAAGGTGATTTGCAATCCAGATTCGGAAGGGTTTGGGAACTGAAGTGCCTGAAGTTGTTTCGTGTGCTGGGCAGGGAGAAGCAGCACACAATAGCACACAGAAGCAGCACACAATAAAGAGGGAATTCACTACTGGTACATGCAAGGGCTGTCTCCAGGAGGCTCTGGTGATGGATCCCATCAGCGTGGGGCAGGGCAAGCCCTGCTGTGCCCCCCAGGTGGAACTCTCAGGTGTCCCAGCCTGCACCTGCCTGGCACTGCCTCAGATGAAAGCAGCAAGTCCCAGCTCAGTGCAGCACGGGAATCCCCAGGCAGGGCAGGGCAGGGCTGCTCTGGAGCAGCTCAGGGGTTCCCGTGCCAGGGCTGCTCCCACACACTGCCTCTGGCTGCAGGGACAGCCCCAGCCAGGTCCCAGACTGCCCTTGGCTGATGGATCTCTCCCTTCAGGGAACGAGCAGGGGAAGTCACTGGGCTTAAAGGAAGGGGCCTTGGAGAGAGGGAGCCGGAATTGTTTCCTTCTGTTGGTGTCACAGAAGGAACCCACATTTGCATAAATTCTTCTGTTCCTACGAATGCATATTTATGTGGTATTAAAGCAAATGGCTTTGGATTTAATACAGCAGGAAGTGACAAATGCCAGTGCTCATTGGAATTTAAAATTGACTTTATTTGCAAATACCCACGGTTGCAAACTCGTACCCGAATGTGTTCCCTGTGTGAAGGACAGGCTCTGGCTGGAGAACGGGATCCCATTTTATGGACCTCGTGCAGAATTACATTTGTTCTGTGAGCTGTCCGTGCAGTCAGCACGTAACTCAACATCCTGCAGGAAAAGCAAAGCCTAAAGCAAAGCAGTGCCCTGCTCCCAGCTCTGTGTCCCAGAGGGGATGCAGGTCATGCCTGGGGGATTAAGGCACCAACAGGGATGGAGCCTGAACCTCTTCCTCAGGCCCTGGGATGGGAATAATCCGATCCCTGGCGCTGCTGCTGCTGCTTAGGGCTGAGCTCAGCTTCTTGTGCACGCACATAAAGCTCAGGTGAAGTTCTGACGGGATTTAATACCTGTCAACAAGTTCCCTGGAGCTTTCAAACCCTGGGAAGTGCAAGAAGACCCTGCTGTTGGGAGGTTTAATGGAGCAGGGCTTGTGGAGATGCAGGTCCTGATCCTCCCCGGGGGGAGCGGCACCTTGTCCCCCGACTCTGGGTCGTGAGCTCACCTCCAGTAAAGGAGGTGAGGTGAAACTCGGGGTGTTCACTGGGAGGAGCTGGGCCACGGCTCCCTAAAGCTCCCTGGAGGAGCCTGGAGCTGGGATGGGATCGGGCTCTGCACAGGGAACAGGGACAGGAGGAGAGAGAATGGCCCCAGGGGAGGGGCAGGGGGGAAATTAATGAGAGCTCCTCACAGAAAGTGTAAGTGTAATTGGAATTAAAAGTGTAAGTGGAATTAAACTCCTTTAAACTCCTTACAGAAAGTGCTGTCCAGCCCTGGCAGGGGCTGCCCAGGCCAGTGGGGAGTCACCAGCCCTGGAAGGGCTCAGGAAAGGGTTGGAAATGGTGCTTGAGGAGCAGAGTCCCTGGCTGGCTCTCCAGGAGCAGGCAGATCTGCCAGGGCCCAGGGTGGAGGGAATTCAGCCCAGAGCTGAGGCACCCCAGCAGGGAGCAGTGGCTGTCAGCTCACAATCCCTTTCCCTTGGCAGGAAAGAAGGTTTGGTCCGTGGGTACCAACACGTTTCCTGGCTTTGGCTAATTACCCTAAAGTCAGTGTTTGATCCAAACGGGTTTCTGATCAGCCGGGATCTTAGGAAATCTGAGGATCAGTAGAAAGTGATTCCCCTGCTTAGTTTTCAAATATGCTTTGGCATAGAAAGACTTTGCTTGATCCTCTGAGTTAATAATTCTTCACAAAGTGACTTTTATTATGAGCACTTCAAGCGAGTTTGAATATGTCATTGTGGCAGGAGATGAAGATTTGAAACATGCTCTGCAGTCTGTGGGATTAATAAATTAGGGGAATGGTCTAATTATGGGAAATCTAAAGGACAATTTCAGATTATTAATGAAACTACTGAATACTTGAATTTCAAAGATTAATTCATCTTTGATTTTTTTTAAAAGATTAATCTGTACCAGAAGGTTAATTGCTATCTGTAAGAAATATATATATTGAAGTCGTTAGCAAAAGACCACTTGAATGCCTCCTAACAGATAACTGAAGGATCTGGAGCGCATTTATTAACGTTCTGCTCTCCCCCAGTGGCCCATTTCCACAGCTGAGTGTGCTGCCTGTGCCCTGCTGGGGCTCTGATGCTCTCTCACTCCTGGGCTGCAGCTCAGGGTCTGTGTCCCTCCTGTGCCTTCCCCCATGCTGATGGAGCAGGGCTGGCTCACAGCTGGGCTGGCTCAATAAAAGGGATGGTGGCTGCACAGGGTGGGGTGGCCAGAGGGGACAGTCCCCATGGCCAGAGCCCAGCTGGGGATGTTCTGAGCCCCTGGGGAAGGAGGACTCTGGGGAAATGTGCACCTCTGGGTGTGCTGCTCCCATGGCAAAGGGGTTCCAGTCCTGTCCAGGGCCTGCTGTGCCTGCAGCTCCTGCTGGAGGTCTGGGGGGCAGGGCTGTGGTTGCTAAAAGCCACCATCACCCTGACAGAGCAAACTCCAGAATCACCTCTGAGCCCCTTTACTCTGGAAAGCGCAGCCCTTGTGACACCCTCCTGATCTTCCTCCCTGCTGCTTTTGGTGTGACACAGACCTCCCTGTCTGTAACTCCCCAGTCTGAACTGGTGCTGGGAAGGTTGGTCTGGAAGCAGAGACCAGGCAGAATAAAAGGATAAAAGGGATGTATTGAAAGGACCCAGCCTGGGCAGTGCAGGAACCCCTTGGGGCTGCACCCAAGTCAAACCCACAAATGGGCACAAAATGGATCCTGGGCACGAGGCCTCACACTTTGATAGGTTTGGGTCCATCAGCAGATTGGAGTGAATTGTCCAATTCCAGCTCCAGGTGATGAAGCTCCATCCTCCTTGTTCCCTCTCTTCCTTCACTGCTCTTTCCACTCTTGGGCCTCAAATCTGTCCTTGGTGCCCAGCTGGAAAGGAATTGTTTTGTCTCCCTGCTCTGTGCAGAGCTCAGCAACCCTGAATATGAAACCCAGAACTGCACACTGAACCAGCACAGAGTCTGAAAAATAGAAAATCTCAAACTGAAGGCATAATTTCCCCCCTTTAGGGGCATCACCAGGATCCCCAGACGTCCCTTAGGTGAGGTGGGAACATCTCTGAGCAGCAGGGCAGGAGCTGCCTTTGCTCAGAAACACAAACTCCAACCCCACCTCCAACCCTTCACATGGCTCCCTGCCCGTGCCAGCTGCAACAGGATTGTTTAAGGTCCCTTCCAACCCAAACCACTCTGGCTTTCAATCCTTCCTGCCCTTATAAGCAGAATTCTTTTCCAAGCTGTGCTCCTAAGCAGCATTTCTCAATATAAGCTTGAATTTTTTATCTTGTTTTCCCCTTTAGCTCTGTGTTTGCTACGAACCCCCCGTGTATCCACGCAGGCACACACCTGTGTGAGACATGTTGTCCTCGTGTTTAGCAAGTGAAACTGGGCCAGGGAAGTTTGGGTTGGATTTTGGGAAAGGTTCTTCCCCCAGAGGGTGCTGGCACTGCCCAGGCTCCCCAGGGAATGGGCACGGCCCCGAGGCTGCCAGAGCTGCAGGAGCCTTTGGAAAACCCTCCCAGGGATGCCCTGGGTGGGATTGTTGGGGGGTCTGTGCAGGGACAGGAGCTGGATTTTTATTCCTTGGGTCCCTGCCAGCTCAAGACATTGCCCAGTTCTGGGTCACTCCACCAGAATCAGGCAAACCATTATTTTGCACTGCATCACAGTCTGTGCATTAAATATCATCCTCTCCAAATTCATTGGTTTCTTTACAAATTAATGGCCTACAATTAAATACTCATTAGGGAAGTTATTTTCTCTGGGTTTGTTATCTGTAGCAAAGGCTTTTTACCAACCGAAAACTGAAAATGCAACAACTATTCCTAGAGCCTGGATATTTTCTCCACTGACTTGTGTTTCTCAGAAGATCTGAATCTCTTGCTGGAGGTTTTTGAGATCTGAGCCATGTCCTGAGGCTCCCTGACCCCTCACTGGTATCAGAGCTCTCTGCTCTCACTGAGCCCTTGCTGACAGGAGCTGACACTGCTAAAAGCCCAGAGCTGCTCTGTCATCCCTCAGTGATTCACACAGCACTTCTGTAGGCTCCTGTGGGTCTGTTCTGCTGCCTCTCTGATCCTGAATCTGCATTTTTGTAACAGAACTTAATTTTTATGCTGTCTGTTGGGAATCCCATTAGCACAAATTAGTGCTGGATAACATGAGAGTGAAATCGGCGCTCGGAGGGAGCTGTGTCTGGGGCTGGGAGGAGACTGCTCTGGCTGCACGTCTCAAAGGCAGTGCTGGTTCCTAGTGCCAGGTAGAAAATCCTGATTTACCTCCTTTTGCTCTTACATCCTGCTGCTGGTGAAAGGTCTGTGTCCTCCTCGGGATCCAGCCCTGCTGGGTGGGTTTGGAGCACTCACTGCGAGGAGCAGGAGCTTTCCAAGGTACCCGAGGTTAGAAAAGAGGAGGGAGGTGGTGGGCAGAGATTGCTGGGCCTGCCATGACAAAGCCCAGGATGTGTTTGTGCTTTGCACAGGGTTGGGGGCTGCCATCAGCCAGGGCTGCC
>VXBQ01003396.1:11808-31295 GCA_013400175.1 Phainopepla nitens
TTGCAGTTATTGTTGATTTTCTGTATCTTGTTGTACGCACTAGTAAAGGACGGTTATTCCTTCCCCATATCTCGCCTGAGAGCCATTTAATTTCAAAATTATAATAATTCGGAGGGAGGGGGTTTACAAGGGGGGGGCTCCTGCCTTCCCTAGCAGATACCTGTCTTTTCAACCTAAGACAGTAGATTTTTAAATCTAGAACAGGGTTAACACTTAACATGAGCTTCCTAGAAGATTTAGTCTTAAATCTGGATGTTGACTATTTATCCTCTCTTACACAATCAGAGGTAGGAAGGTGGTAACAGAGGTAGTGAAGTTAGCTGGATCTTCTGTGTGAAAAAGTCAAAATACTAAGGAAGTAAGGCTGACATATATTTGTCACCTGATTATAATTTGTAGGGTCAGGACTAAGTCATTCCCGATAAACTCTGAAAAAACAGTAAATATTTTGGTATTGTAAGAATTTACTAGTTGTTGCTAATCAACTTTTTAAAATGGGATTTTTCAGTATTTCTGAAGATGTTTGAGTCCACACTCTGATGTTCTTGATTGTTGGCATCCCTGGTTTAATAATAAGAGAAGTCTCCTTTTTCGTTGTCAGTACCACTGCACCAGTAAGGAGCTTGAGGCCTAGGTGAGGGCTTATACTGATAAGCTATAGCTGCTGGTCTGTGTATCAAAGAGGTTTTTATTATTACTAGGATGTAAAGAAAGAAGGCTATAGATGGATAGATTCAGAAGAAAGGAGGGATGGAATTATGAGGGAAAAAACCATTTTCATGGCATTATTTGTCATGAGAGCCAGTTTACACAAAACAGCAGCAGTCTTCATTTTAGCAGTTTTAGATGCATCATAGCAATTGGAACATAGGGGCATAACTTCGAAAAGAATGGTGCAGCTTTGCTAACATATAGACAAGATCTTGCATGTGTGAAAATGCAGTAGAACTGCAAATGTCACAGTTTAAAGGTGAGAGGACCAGATAAGCAATGTCTCAGGGCTGAGTCAGGAATGAGATCAGAAGACAGCCTGTAAAGTTTTTAAACCCTAATGCAAATAGCTGATTTGTGGTACATTAGAAAAGAAGTAGACATAAGAGGGGTGTTGAGATTAATGTGAACATACAGAGACTGAGGCAGTTAGGGAGATCAGGTCTATATTCATGTTTTCACAAAGTTTTAAAAGTATTTTGTTATCTATTTTCTTGGTGGAAGTTATTACTTGGGTCATGCCAATTGCCAGATCCTGCTGCCATGAAGCGCCTGCTGGGTATTTTCTTACTCAAGCCGTGAAATTGTTTCTAAGAAGTATCTAATAAACATGTTTCTTTGCGCCTTAATGATGCTTTTGTTACTTTTACTGGAATTGCATTGATCTTTACAGGTCTCCTACTGATCAGGTTAACACGTGTAATAGCTCATAAGAGGAGCTATTTCTTTTCTAGATTTGCCTGTGCAAACCTGAACTATTAGGTTCTGCAAATCGATGCTAACAACATGATAAGAAAAACCAAGAGGCTTTAAAGCATAAAGTAATTTACACTTAATCGATATGAACAATAAAATTTGGGGTCTTTTGGGCAATATTTTGAGAAAAACTAGAAAGGGCATGCCTCATTGTTAGCTAGGTGTACAATTTAAAGTTCTTTGGTGGCTTTGTTTAAAGATAATAATGGATAGGGCTGTGCTGTTATTAAATAGCTCTGACTTTGAATTTGAGGAAACTCTAAGAATAATATTGCATGTTTGATGTTTATTTGTGACTTCTGATAGTTAAATATAGGAATTCCTTGTAAATCATTATGAGTTCTTCATAATTTCCAATAAGAGAAATAGTAGCAAAATGAGGTATAAAATAAAAGCAAACTATACGGGTTGTGTAAGTATATTCAGTGAAGTAGTAAAATAGCTCAGGAAATGTTCAACAATAAAAAAACATTAGTCATCCATGAAGGCTGTTATAGGGAGCTTTTTAAAGGTCATGCTTGCATTTAACTTGGGGATAAAAGAATAAACAACTTTTCCTAGGTACTTTATCTGAACATCAAAAACACAACTGGAAAGAAACCATAAAATCGATAACATCCTTTTGTTTCATTGACATTATGTGCATGGAGCTACATTAACTGTACCAAAAATATCCCTTTTGTGTCAGTGAGTTCCAACAGACAAAGAAGAAGAAGAAAGAAATGAATATACTGCCACTTACAGAGTAATAGTTGAAAAAAATGATAAGCAACTTTCCCTAGGTACTGCATTTTCTTTTTTCTTTTCTTTTCTTTTCTTTTCTTTTCTTTTCTTTTCTTTTCTTTTCTTTTCTTTTCTTTTCTTTTCTTTTCTTTTCTTTTCTTTTCTTTTCTTTTCTTTTCTTTTCTTTTCTTTTCTTTTCTTTTCTTTTCTTTTCTTTTCTTTTCTTTTCTTTTCTTTTCTTTTCTTTTCTTTTCTTTTCTTTTCTTTTCTTTTCTTTTCTTTTCTTTTCTTTTCTTTTCTTTTCTTTTCTTTTCTTTTCTTTTCTTTTCTTTTCTTTTCTTTTCTTTTCTTTTCTTTTCTTTTCTTTTCTTTTCTTTTCTTTTCTTTTCTTTTCTTTTCTTTTCTTTTCTTTTCTTTTCTTTTCTTTTCTTTTCTTTTCTTTTCTTTTCTTTTCTTTTCTTTTCTTTTCTTTTCTTTTCTTTTCTTTTCTTTTCTTTTCTTTTCTTTTCTTTTCTTTTCTTTTCTTTTCTTTTCTTTTCTTTTCTTTTCTTTTCTTTTCTTTTCTTTTCTTTTCTTTTCTTTTCTTTTCTTTTCTTTTCTTTTCTTTTCTTTTCTTTTCTTTTCTTTTCTTTTCTTTTCTTTTCTTTTCTTTTCTTTTCTTTTCTTTTCTTTTCTTTTCTTTTCTTTTCTTTTCTTTTCTTTTCTTTTCTTTTCTTTTCTTTTCTTTTCTTTTCTTTTCTTTTCTTTTCTTTTCTTTTCTTTTCTTTTCTTTTCTTTTCTTTTCTTTTCTTTTCTTTTCTTTTCTTTTCTTTTCTTGGAAAGACACAGTCCTTTCTTGTGGACTTTGGACAAAAATGCCTCTGTTTTCTGTCTGTACCTTGTTTTCTTTGGGCCTGAAATCATACTGTAATATGACATCATTACAAAGCACTAATTTAAATTTTATTACTAGTGCTTTATCATACTGTAATAGGACATCACTACAAAGCACTAATTTAAATTTTATTACTAGTGCTTTACACTCGTTTACATTTGAACTAGGCATTCTCTTTGAAGTCTATTGACATCTATTATCCCTTACTCTTTCAGCCTTCTTACATCTCAGAGGATGTTGGCTGACATTATTATTTATCTCATTATTGTTGTAATAATTGTTGTGGGATTCTAAATTTTAATTATATTGCAGTAGGCACTGCTCTGTTAGGAATCTTGTGCACAATCAAGGAGGTACCACATGGAATCAGAAAAGTACATTTGTTGTATATTTTATCTTTGTTTAATTATAGTCTGACTAACAAATTAAAAAAAATAGCCTTTTGTGAAAACCTTTCTTTGAGCATCACCTGGATGGAGTGCAGGAACTTGAAGAATAGTTTATACTTTAGTGAGAATTTGTATTTCAGTCTTTCATCAGAAAAAATAAAAAGGTTAAATAATGGGAGTTAAAATCCTTTTAAAGAATATTTATAATTGAGATAAAGGGGAAATTAATGTTGAACTCGGCCACACACTATTCATGGATGTTCACAGAAATTTGTAATTAAAGTTTAAGCAAAGGAGTCTTATACAGGCAATGCTCTTGGGGATGTGGTGGAATTTTTGGGGATGGTGCTGTGCAGGACCAGTAGCAGGACTCGATGATCCTTGTGAGTCCTTTCCAGCTCAGCTTATTCTGTGCATCTGTGATTCTGAGTTAGAAAAACAGGGCAGGGCCGACTGAATTTATGTGCGCAGGTACACAGTGATAAACAACTTTCTGGTCTCAAATCTTTAAATGATGGTGTGGAGCACAGGTTTTTTTCTTCTTAACATCTCACCACTGACTACCTTCATGCACTTCGTTGCTGCAGCTATCATGAATTTGGGTGAGTGGTTCTGAATGTTTTTGCATATTAGAAACTTTTAATAGAGTGTCCTTACATCAGTCTGTTTATAGTGATTAAAAATGCTAATCCGGGCAGGTTGTGAAGTGCTTCTCAATTTGTCAAGTAAAGTAGGGCAGTGAAATCCTTTGTAGTTCATATGTGGGAAGTATAAACCAATGTCTATGTAAAAAGCAGGAAGAAAACAAAGTAGTAAACTCAGTGCTGAATTTTGGGAGCAGCTTAGGGCTGTTGAAGATACTAGCTGAATTATCTGCATCTAAAATAGTAAACAGACGTAATCTGAAATATTTTAAATCATGAATAAGCCAAAACTGCTCTCATTCATCTTAAAGTAGGAGACAAAGTATGAGTGAAAGGAAAATTAACCTTAGTGTTTTTCAGGACATCACCAAGTGTGAGGATGTAAAGACATACCCCATTGCTACACTCAGCTGTGGGAATAATGTCAGATACAGTGGTACTAAGCTCACCATGACAACCTTTTCCTTTTGGGTAATAGTTGTCTGTAAATTTCCAAAATAATTTCAAGTATGAGCTACTAATCACATGGACTGT
Source organism: Phainopepla nitens (assembly GCA_013400175.1). Taxonomy (NCBI): domain Eukaryota; kingdom Metazoa; phylum Chordata; class Aves; order Passeriformes; family Bombycillidae; genus Phainopepla; species Phainopepla nitens. The sequence continues at coordinate 16,440 of VXBQ01003396.1, forward strand.
GCTTTAGCTATGTATTAGGACTGATTCATTTGGAAATTTGTTGTAGGATGATAAGTTTCTATTTCCAGTTACATAATTCAGGACCAGTTTCAGTAGGTAGGAGATTCATTTGTGATGGTTTAGCTAAATACAATCCCTGGTTCCAAGAAACACTTTTGTTTTGGCCTTGTCTTTCACTATTGAGTATTGTGCTCTTACTCCCATCCAAAAGTTCGTACCTGCTTAAGCAAGGTATTAGAAAATATCATTTCTATTTAAATAGAAAGCAGAGTGTAGCAAACATTAGGAATTTTGTTTGAATTAAATGTAATCTATTTCTGGCAGAATGATAATTTAGAATTTATAAGAAATATGACAGAACTGTCTGTTTTCTTGCACTCCAAATTTCTCCACGGTACAACAAAGAGCAAAATTCCATTAGGAACACACTGCCTTCAGCATACTTCTCCTCTGTCACATTGTTGCTGCCCAAGCATCTCAGGACTTCTGCTGTGTTGATGATGTTGATTAAAAGTATTATAATCTGATGTCCTTTCCTTCGTGGTAATTAGTTTCATTTTCTAACAGAGCTAATTGCACAGCCCTCCTTTCCATGTTAAACAGCATGGCAACTATGTGGGGTTTTTTTGCTTTGCCCAAACTTTGTTTTTTTTTCAGACCTGATGCAGGACTTGTGGCTGATGACAGTATTGTAAGTCACTAATTGTATTTGTACCAACAGATGGTGACCTTTGTTAGCACACAGCCACCCACAAACATATCATATTCTGACTGAATGCTAGGGAGATTGCATTTCTTCTCACATTCTCTTCCACCATGAATTTCTTCTTCCACCTAAATGTTGGGCTAATAATAAAGTTTTTCTTATGATAAGCAAGCGGATTTTTTTGCTTCCCTTGCAGACTCAGCTGGAGACTTCCTATATTTTATTTATTGCAGCAGATATAAATGGAACACTTGCTCCCTTCCCAAGCATAGCATTTTGCTCCTTTGGGTAGTACCTGGAGGACTGTTATTCAAGTATCGCAGCCCTTGGTAGTGCAGTGTTATGGAATGCTTGAGTTAGATATGTCTTTTATTTTCTCTGAGAGCTTGCCATCACTACTGTATTAACTTTAGCTGCGAGTCGTATTTTGCCCCAAAATTATTCTCGTCTAACTGGTGATGCAAGTCAAATATTGCCCCATAATGATTCTTGTTTTATGAAGAAAAAAACAGAAGATTTTGAATGTAACAGGGTACCTGTGAACCATTTTTATTCACATTACTTCTAGATAAGTGTAATTCCTAGGTGGAATCCTGAGCTGAATTTCAGAGATCTGACTTCTGGTCAGATTAGTTGTGGATAAGCAAGGTATATGGTATAGATTTCAAAACTTATTTTCCCGCTCTGTGTCTCTCTGTTGGAATACAGATACTTTAGGTTGTGCATTATGTCTTAGTGCAATGTTCTTCAGTCAGTAACAGTATAGACTTGAAATTCAGTTTTGTAACTTCTTTAGCATTACTATAATATGTATAATTAATCCATCTTAAACCAACCAGTGACCAAACTTCTGTAGAAATGTACAAGTCCATAAAAAGAATTATATTTATTTGATTTTTTTCATGTAATATAATTCATATTTCCCATTGCCTCACTTTATTTCTCTGCAGTAAAACAAAAAGTCATTAGACTGATAGGCACCATAAATTTATCTGAACCGAATTTTCAGCTGTTATTCTTGCTTGCAAAAAGATATACTGATAACTCCCGTGAGCAGATGAATGCTACCCTTACGTGAAATCTTACTTTAAAACATCAAGTATTTCTTCCACTTGATCTTCATCTGTAAGGAATTATAGAATTTTTGGCTGGGTTCTTTTCATATGATAATACTCCACATGTTAAAGATGGGGAGCTGGAAGACATGAGGATTCTTGCCAAGAATAATTGGCTTGTACTGTGTGGAGACGCTCAAATATTGTATTACAGTATGCGATTTGTGTGTGCATATTGCCTGTAGTTCAAAACATTTCATTAATCTGCAGCAGTTTCCTTTGGGTTGTCTCCTTACGTATTTACTGAGCAAGCTACATGCAGCACTTGACAAAGGGATCGTCATTTCCAGCTATAGACAGAGTTCTCTTTCGAATACAAAGAAATCAATCTGAGTCTTTTTCTTTCAGGTTTTTTTTTTTTTTTTCTAATGACTGTCATATTCTGCCTATCATTCTTGTGGCTTCCTACTAAATCTAAAAACCTCTTTGCTGCCACATGGAGATAGATGGAAAGAGTAGCTGTGGAGCTCTCTGGATTGGTAAAAGAATTGTTATATCCTCATATACATGTTATTAATCCAACTTTAGCAGTGTTCTCAAAAGCAGGCTTCTGCCAGTTCAGATTTGTCATCTGTAACAGGTAGAGAAATTAGAGATCTTTGGTCGGTTGAATCTGTCTTGTTTCCTTGTCTTGAAACACTTTCTATATGCTTCTCCTACTCTTTATCTATACATATTCCTTTAGACTGTGCTCAGGTATTTTTCTCCTTCAGCTTGAAGGGATGGGAGAGATTGAACGTGCATTTCTCTTCATTCTGAAGGAAAAGCCCAAAGGCTTTAAACTACTAAGGTCTTTACCTATCCACAATCAAAGCAAAGATCATCTGAATCCCAGAAGAAGTCAAGAGTTGTCCTTAGAATTTTACAGGACAGAATTCCTGTAGGAATAATTCAGGCTGGAGAGGACTCTAAACAACCTGATGCAGTTGAAGATGTCGTTGTTCATTGCAAGAGATTTGGACCCGACAACCTTTAGAAGGTCCCTTCCAACTCAAACTGGCCCATGATTTTATGAATCTATGAGGCATCTCTGACAGGAGGTAAAAAATACACAAAATATACACAACTTTGCTGACTGTAAGATGCATGTGGTTAATTTCACTGAACAATTCCAGAGGAGAAAATCAGATTGTCTGGTTTTGTACACAACACACACCTTCCTGCTGTGAGCTCTGCAGCACACAGTACACCAGCATGGGCTCATCCTGTAACTATTCATGTTAGACACACCAGGGCAGCTCAAGCTGCATTTCACCAGCTTCCTGTGCCTGGCAAGCACGGCCATCAGCATGCAGCTATGCTCAGGGACTGTTATTTCTCTTTGAGAAACAAATGCTGTTGACAATGACCTGTTTTACGGTTTGTGCTATTATGAGATAACTTTGTAGATTATGTAAAACCCTCATTTTTGCCTTTCACATTTCATTACCTTGAACCTTGTCCAAACTCACTGGAACACATGGCTTGTCCTGTTTGCTAGACTAACTTTACAGATTTATCTTCTGAGTTTGAATTCATTTGTATAAACAAATATAAGCTACAGGCCACATTCTCACCTACAGTAAATCAGTGTGCCACTATTAAAATCTGATGTTTACCTATTGGCTAAGATGTAGCCATTTATTTTTCTATGAATTCCTTTGCAGAGATGTACTCTGTTTTAGAGGATAAGGTGTTAAAACTATACCTCTGAGTACAAAACACTTTCTTTGCCTTAAAAAAAAGAGTGACCTTTACACGGGACCAAATGGAATTTAAATCAGAACACTCTTCCATATTCAAGGTTAAAACAGGTTATGAAACCCATTAAGAAGCAATCTAGAGTCCTACAATAGTTGTGTCACAGAGGTTAAGAGAATTTACCTAATAATCAAAGCCTGATTTAATTTTTCTAATCGCAGAACATTCAGCAACTTGTTCTAGCTTTCTATGTGTTTGTTTCTAATGAGTTCACATTTCTTTTAAAGTAATCAGTCTTTAAATGATTCTGGTCACTAGAGGTGCTTCTCAGGACTCAGAATTTGGCCTAATCCTCTTCAGTATCTTTATTGATGATCTGAATTAGAGGACTGAGTATACCCTCAGTAAGTTTGGGAACCACATGATGTTGGGTGGTATTATTGGAAGGCTTTACAAAGAGGTTTGGAGAGGTGAGATAAATGGGCTGAGACTGACAGTATGAGGTTCAACAAGGCCAAGTGCTGGGTCCTGCCCTTGGGGTCACAACAACCCCAGGCAGTGCCACAGGCTGAGGCAGAGTGTCTGGAAAGGACTTGGGGGTGCAGGTGACAGTGACTGAACATGAGCCAGGGTATGCCCAGGTGGCCAAGAAGGCCAATGGCATCCTGGCCTGGATCAGCAATAGTGTGGCCAGCAGGGCGAGGGCAGGGATTGTCCCCCTGTTCTCCGCACTAGTGAGGCCACACCTTAAGAGATCAAAAAAGAAAATACAACCACTGCTGTCACTTTACAACCTCTATTCATCAGTCCTATCATTCCTGACAACTCTGTGAAGTGACTCTTCAGTGAAATTCTGGTTCGTTGCAGTCGGTGGGACTTACGCACAAGAGTTCATTGGAGCTGGGATTTTAGCTGCTCTTCTTTTCCTGTTGAAAAGTTTTAAAATCTAATGACTCTTCTCCAGTTTATAACATTTTCTCTTTTGGAAAATTCATTGTCTCATTCTGGAGTCTGACCATATTGAGCATCTCTTCTTGTTTTATGGCTAATCTTACTCTTTGTCAATCAGCTCCTATATTCTTCATTGAATTTCATTATTTACCACAATGACTTCCAAAACAATCAAAGAAAATGTTTGTCATAACTATATTTGGTATTTTTTAGCTCCTCATATGGGAGACTTCTCTCTGCCAGGTACAATAATCTTGGGCATGCTGCTGGACACTAGTGCCCACCAAAGCTCCTCCCCTCAACTAGACTGGGTGAGAAAGAATAACAAAAGGGTCACAGGCTGTGATAAGTCCAGAAAGAGATTATTCACTGGTTACCATCACAGGCAAAATAGACTCAACTTGGTAAAACTAGTTTAGTTTATTAAAAATCAGATCAAAATAGGATAATAAGAATTAAAACATAAATCTTAAAATCTCAAAATCCTAAAATCACCCCTCCACCTTGTCCCCTACTTCCTGTGCTTAACTTTTTTCCCAGTTTCCTCTACCTCTTTCCCTCCAGTGTTGCAGGGGAGTGGGAATGGATGTTATAGTTAGTTCATCATGTATTGTTTCTGTCACTGCTTCTTCTTCAAGACAGGACTCCTTCACTCCTTCACCCATCTCCCGTGGGATGTCTCCCACGGGAGACAGTTCTCTGTTTACTTCCTCAGTCTGAGCCCTTCCCACTGACTGCTGTTCTTCACAATTTGCTCCAGCATATGTCTCTTTCATGGATTGCAGTCCTTCAGGTGCATGGGTCCCCCACAGAGTCACAGGTCCCTGCCAGGACCTGACTTCAGCACAGACTTCCTATAGGGTCACAGCTGTCTCTCAGGCATCCAGCTGCTCCAGCATGGGTCTCCTCCATGGGCTGCAGGGCCAAAGCTGCCTCACCATGGTCTGCACCATGGGCTGAAAGGGAGTCTCAGCTCTGGCACCTGGAGCACCTCCTGCCCTTCCTTCTGCATTGACCTTGGTGTCTTCAGGGCTTCTCCTCTCACATATCCTCACCCCGCTCTTTTCTGACCACAATTGCTTCTGCACTATAACTTTTTTTCCTCTCAAATACATTATCCCAGAGGCATTGCCACTGTCACTGACAGACTCAGCCTTGGCCCGGTGGTGGGTCCATCCTGGAGTTGCCCGGCACTGGATCTTTCAGATATGGAAGAAGCTTCTGGCAGCTTCTCACAGAACCCACCCCTGTAGTCCCCCTTTTACCAAAACCTGGACATGCAAACCTAAAAGATACCTCTTCTAAGGATCAACATGTTTTCCCTGGAACTTCCACTTCCTTTTACTTTTGGACACTCACTGCTTATCTATCTTACCTTCACAAACTGAATAAGTTTCTTTTGTGATGAAAAGGATGCTTTGACTTTGGGTTGCCCTCACGGGAAGTATTTTAAATTTGCTTCTTTCAAGAAGAGTGTCACTCACCCATCCCATTGTGCATCTTCTTAATCTATTTTTCACTGTCTTTATCAGTCCTCTTTAAAATTATTTACTAGTTTATGATTTCAAACAATCATTTTCCTCTTTCATGTTATTCAGTCTCTCTTCCCTCAAAAACCAGTTGGAAATAGTGCATTTTTGCACAAGTTTAAAGACGAACTGCAGTTTGTGAAATATAAAAGACGCATAATATAGTTTAAAAATTGTATGTATCTTATTTTCCAATACCTGCATTTTAACTGATGACTGATGCCATTTAAAATGCTTATGCTTCCCTAAAATTTTTTGAAAGTCTTGTCTTTTCCTAGGGTGAACTGATTTCACTAGCAACACATTGAGGAGCTCAGCTCCAATCAGCTGCTGAAGCTCTAATTCTTTAGGAGAAAAGTGATGTTGGCCCCCAGATCCCAGGACATTTTATTTTGATTTTGAAATGCAATTGCTGAAATGTTGAAGTCCACCCATCAATTTTGTTACTGGCACCAAAATGTTACTTTTTTTTTCTTCTTCTTCTTAAAAAAACAAACAAAAACCACAAAAACAACAACAACAAAAAAAAAAATTGATAACTTCCATAGTTCAATTTTGTGTTTTGTATTTTAAATCATATTACTTGGGTTGGGTTTTTTTTTAGTTTCTGTTTTGGTTTTTACTTATTATGTTCTTTGTCTTTTATATTGTCCTGTGGTTTGACAAAAAGCAAAATGAGAAGAAAAATTATACTGGTTACTTGCAGGCCTAGAAGGGGTAAAGCTTCCTCTTTATCCATGTCAGAAGAACACTAACAGAAAAAGACTAGGGGAGAAGACCCAGAATTTTGATGCATTTGTACCATCGAGTCCTGAATATGTCTCTTGAGTATGACTAGAATAAGATTTTAAATATATTTATAAGCAGTTATGCTAAAACCAAGGAGATTATAAAAATATTTATGACAATAATAGAAGTTCTGTTAGAATTACTTAAATAAGACCAGAGTTAATCCACCCTCTTTGTCTGATAACTTTTAGGCAAGAGGATTATTCACTTCTTCAGCACTGTCACAGAGAAGTATGGAATTTTGCAGGAGATGGAGGGGATGATCTGTACATTTTGTAGAATAAGGGTCTGATTCAGAATCTTCACTGAGAATAATCCCTCAAGAGTATTCATTCAGACAAGAATTTTACATTTTTCCATTGTCATTAGTAGGGCATGAAAGTCCAGTGATAAGAAGTGTGCTGCTAACCTAAAGGTTGATTCAGATACTACCTGGGAACAAAGCTTTAAAAACTAAATAAATATAGAAGATAAAAGAGGTGTTTACAGGTTGCCTTTGTTCTTAGTTTAGGGAAGAGTGCAAAAATGTGACCTCTCTGTGCTATGTCAATACAGCCTAGCTAATTGTGTGTGGAGGGAAAAACAGTTTCACAAAAGGAAAGAAGGAAACTTCATTGCCCTTTCTTCTGCTTTCAGGAATGAAGATGATTGAAGTTGTGTGTTCTTGTATTTCTCCTTTTGCTTTGTTGGAAAGAAAGCATTCTTCCTGCTACACAGCTGCAGCAAGGCTGAGAACTTTCCTCTCTCCTGCAATAGCTGACGTTCTGAGATAAGGCCTCTCTCTATCTGCTCACTCTTGCCATCAGTTAAGTCAGTTTATCCTAGCAATATCGTGCATCTCTGTTTCAAATTAGATATAGCACCAAAAACAGTTGGACATTTTTAGAATGCTTCCCTTAGGAAATAAGTGTATATTACCAACTGCCACCTATTAACTTTTGAAATCCCTGACCACTGCCAGCTAAATCTGATAGTAAGGTAGTGATTTATTCACTTTATTAGGTATAAACCATGCAAAACCGGCAAATTTCTAGAAGAGCCTATTAACATTCCTTTAAACAAACAAACAAACAAACACCCACAAAATGCAGTTTGAGCGCATTTCCTATTAGACATCAGAGGATTTCCATGAACAAAAGCCAAACTGAATGCCTTAACTCTTGAAAAGCTTTCATTCAGTTTTCCCACTTTATCATACACTAGGAATTCTACTCAGGTTTTTTGGCAAAGACAGATTAAGCTTTTTTTTAAACTTTGGCATTTATACTTTTTTAATATAGCGTGAACTCACTCTGAGCCCTTGCATGTCAGAAAGTCCAGCAGTCAAGTCAATCAAACAAAGATACAAATGCGTAAGGAAATAGACTTTATTTGCTTTGGTACTTGCAGATAATTTTATTTTTATTTTATTCCTATGATATCTGAATAAGTATTTGTAAAGTTTCTGAAGGACACTCAAAACCAAACAGATATAATAAAATTCTTGCCCAGATCAACCCCCAATTTTCACATTTCAGCTTGATCTAAGCAAGTTCCAGTTGATAATAAACATTTTGTTACAGAACGGAGTTTCTAGGTTTTGAAGTTATTGACATCTCAGGCAAAACCAACAGTAATCTGCTTAAAAGTGAAGCTGATGCTTTTTAATGGGCACTTTCTTGAGCTGTTCCTTCAGATTATATGTTCAGATTATATGTCCTAAGAAAGCAGGAAAACAAAACTGTGACTTGGTCTTTTTAATAGTGAAATTTTACACATTTACATTTAGTGATTTGTATTTCTTGTTTTCATCATAATGTCCATAGTAATATATATTAAATGAGCTCTTCAGCAAAATCCTAATGGCACAAGTGTAATATCCTTTGATCCCTTCTAGTAGGGACAAAGACTATTACAGAATTGCATACATGACAGCATGGCCATTTGAGCCACCCGCTTTTTCACAAAAATGGCTTTTATTTTTTCAGTTGCTAATTTAATCACAGAATGGTTGAAGATGAAAGGTACTTATGCGGGCCACATAGTCCAATCCCCCTGCTCAGGCAGTACCAGCTAGAACAGATTGCCTAAAGTCTTGATGGCTTTGGAAGATTTACAAGCATAGAGACTCCACAGGACAACCTGTTCAGTCACCCTCACAGTAAAAGTTTTCCAATGTTTGGAGGAAACATCCTGTAGTTTGTGCGTGTTGCCTCTGATTTTGTTCCACTTTGAAAATCTTTCACTTTTCTCATTATGTTGAATCAATAGCAGTATCCTTGGAAAGAAACTGGCTTGCAGTTACAGGGAAAACAGATATGATATATCTTCATCACTAGAAGAAATATTTTTTCTATGATAAAAAAATATTATAAGAAAGCAACCTGAGCAATCCATTATTGAACTTCTCTTCCCCAAGAGAATAGAATTTATACAATTCTCTCACAACTATTGGGAGAAAAAGAAATTTAAAAAAGAAACAAGCCTTTTATCAAAATGCAGTTTGTTCATGAAAAGAAGGCAATAAAAAGACATTGAAAAGACCTTGTGCTACTTGAGTTACTTGAAAATCAAGAGCTTCCCTCTTTTTCTTCCTTTTGGGTTAGGTTGGTTGCTTGATGAAAAGGCTTGCTTCTTTTCACCAGTGAGTAGATGACAGTGGTCCTTCTGGCAGAGTCTTACAGGTGGTGGAGTAAGGAATGTGTTAGTACTTTGCCAAATTGGTCAGAGGGGAAAGGAGCACTAGGTAGGGATGAGTGATAACAAAAGGACATTCATTTGGCCTTGCTGGAAGTTTGATAATAGCAAAGAGTGGATTTCGACATTCACACTGCAGAATTTTGGTGTTGTCACTGAGGCAGTAAATTATTTAAATATACTGTCTGTACTGAATACATGTTTTCCTGCTTGATTTCAATTGAAGACACTTTTTTGATAAGACACGTACTATGGCATCTCAAGACCGTTTGTTTAAATGAATTTGCAAATACCTCATACAGAAATTCTTCAGACTTTGGGGCAAATTATATCAGTGTGAGTAACTTTGTTCCAGACCTTTTTCCCGAGAAATACATAAAATGATTACAGAAGAAAAAACCAGCACAGATTAGCAGTCCCACACAGAGAAACTGAACCACATAGTGAGAGCCTAATGACACAATTCCTTATTTAAAGGAATCAGAAGTGTTTTATTTACTTTTAATAGTTATAGGCCTGTTCCAAGAGCCCAATAACTTCTTCCTAGATATCTGCAGTGTTCCTGTTACTTGGTTTCATAACAATATAAGCACATGCTTTTCACCCTTTTGCCCTTGACACAGTCTTAGTACGCAGAATACTGTTACATGAGATACTCGGGTTTTTTCTAAGACTATGAGAGAAATAAAAAACTGTTTCAGGAATAAAAATTACTTTTTTCCTAGATCCTCATTTAATAGGTGTTTTGTTTGTACAGTTCTTTATGCACTGCTTTTTTATTATGTAACTATAATCAAGTATTTTGACAAGTTGAGCATAACTGGAATTTATCATTTTCCTCCTATGATACCCTGAAAGGTTCTACTTTCTCTGTTCAAGGAGATAAGGCAATTTTCACAGCCTAAGGCTAGTGCTACTTGTATAAAGCAGTATGTCTTTGTCATTTGGACACAGTCTCTGTATGTGTAAGGCTTCCAACAGGTACAAGGAATTTTTCTTTGCTTGGAGAAGAAACTTGGAGAGATTCCTAGCATGGAAAAAAATAGTGTTATGAGTGGGACCATAAAGACACTTGCTGAGAAACCTGCTGCAGCAGACAGGTTTTCCCAGATCTAAAATCATTCTAAAATCAGATCAAGAACATTTTGGTTTACCTGTGATTGTGGAGAGATGTGCAAAAATTTCTTGATGTTGAACAAAAATATCTTTCATAATTACATTTTATCAAAAATAAGATGTGAACACTCCACAAAGATAGCTTTGTAAGTCACAATATGTGTGATTTTCTCATTAAGATATTAAAACAACTTAAATTGTAAGAAAATGGATGCTATTTCTGTGCTGAATAAGAGAAAACATGGCTATTATTAATAGAAACTATCAATATTGACTACATATATCAGTCACTTCAATTTTAGGTCATCAGTTAAGTCTCTAAGTATGAATATCCTCATTTACAGAAAAAATCTTGATTTGATTGTCTGAGGATTTTTTTTAAATGATAGTTGTAAGAGAAACTGAAAATCTCGGTTCTGCTGTTCTGTTGCTCCAAACTTCAAGCTTACAATAGGCTGAAGAGCAAAAAGATGGTCAGAAAATTCAGGGATGATATCCAGGGTCTAAATCTCACAGCAGATCATAGAATCATAAAATGGTTTGGGTTGGAAGATCATCTACTTCTAAACCCCCTGCCATGGGCAAGGCCACTTTTTACCAGACTGGATTGCTCAGAGCTCCATCCAGCTTGGCTTTGAACACCTCCAGGGATGCAGCATCCACAGCTTTTCTGGGCAACCTGTTATAGTGTTTCACCAGCCTTGCAGTAAAGACCTCCGCCCAATACCTAATCTAAACCTACTTTCTTTCAGTTTGAAGCCATTCCCCCTTGTGCTGTCACTACATTTGCTTGTAAAAAGTCTCTCTCCATCTTCCTGGACAGTTCCTGNCTGGACAGTTCCTGTCAGGTATTGGAAAGCCACAATTAGGTCACCTCAAAGCCTTCTCTTTGCCAGGCTAAATTATCCCAACTCTCTCAGTCTTTCCTCATAGGAGAGGTGTTCCATCCATCTAATCATGCTTGTGGCCTACTGTGGACTTGCTCCAGAAGTTCCATGTCCTCCCTTTGCTGGTGACTCCAGAGCTGGATGCAGTGCTCCAGGTGGGTCCCACCAGAGCAGAGCAGAGGGGCAGAATCTCCTCCCTGGCCCTGCTGCCCACACTGCTCTGGATGCAGCTGAGGACACAATTGGCTTTTCAGACTGTGAGTGCCCATGGCTGGGTCACGTCCAGCCCCTCACTTACCAGCCTCCCCAAGTCCTTCTGGGCAGGGCTGCTCTGGATCTGTTCATCTCTAGCCTGTCTTGATACCAGGGATTACTTTCAACCCAGATGCAGCACAAGCACTTGGTCTATTTAATCTCATGGAGTTCCCATGGACCACATGTTCCCAGCTTCTCCCGGTCCCTCTTGATGACATCCCATCCTTCAGATGTGTCAACAGCACCACTCAGCTTGGGGTCACCTGCAAATCTGCTGAGTGTGCATTTGAACCCTTTGTCTATATCATTGATGAAGGCATTAAATAACTCTGCTCCCAGTACAGACCCCTGAGGGCACCACTTGTCACTGATGCCCATTGGGACTCCGAGTCCTTGACTATAACCCTCTGGATGTGACCATCCAATTAATTTCTTATCCATCTAACAGTCCACTTCTCAAATTCATCTCTCTCCAATTTAGAGAGGAGGACGTGGTGAGGGACAATGTCAAAGGAATTACAGAAGTCCAGGACATCCACATCCCTTCCCTTATTCCCTGATGCAGTCAGTACACTACAGAAGGCCACTGGATTGGTCAGGCAGGAGTTCCCCTGGTGAAGCTGTGCTGGTGTCTCAAATCACCTCCCTGTCCTCCATGTGCCTTAGCACAGCTTCTAAGAGGATCTGTTCCATGATCTTCCCAGGCACAGAAGTAACCCTGACAGGTCAGTAGCTCCCAAGGTACTACTTTCTACCCTTTTAAAGGTGAGCACAATGTTTCCCCTTTTCCAGTTACAAAGGACTTCTCATCTGACTGCCATGACTGTTCAAATATCATGGAGAGTGGCTTGGTAACTACATCAGCCATTTATCTGAGGGCTCTGGGATGTATCCCATTGAGATCCCATAGAATTATCTATGTTAGGGTTCCTTAGGTGGTCACAAACCTGATCTTCCCTTAAAATGGGCTTTGCTATCCCAGTCTCCATCCATCTCTCCATCCTCTCAAGAGATGTGCAAAGAGAGAGAAGAAAATTTTGGCAAAAAATTGTTGAGTACTTCAGCTTTCTTTTCATCTGTTGTTATCAATTTATTTTTAGCATTTTTTATCAGGGGGTGCATATTTTCTTTTAATTTTCCTTTTCTGACTATATCTTCAGTTCATTTAGAATAGGCTGGAGGTTTTCAGAGCTTTTTCCAGCAGCCTGCAGTTCGAAAAGATAGTACACACATCTGGATCACATCACTGCTCACCAGAATTCTTGTTTTGCCTCCAAGAACTCCCATTTTAAGGCAAGTGGTCAAAGCCCTTTGCTGCGTGCTTGCTGAGTCAACTCTTTTCCAGTCTCTTTGCATCACTTAGATGATCTCAACTGATCAGACAATAATGAAGAATCTGTACTTATTTTTTGATTTTGCTGTTCTGAAATTCATTAAAATATGACAAAGATTAGTACAAATGCATGTGAGTGCTTTTCTGCTTGAGTGGAAAAGTGTAATATTGCTTTTTGGTCTCCAGAATGGCAGAATAACACATATGAAAATCATGACAAACCATTACGTAAAGTGGACACCCTACATAAGTATTGCCATACAGTAATTTCTTTCCATCAAAATTTTTGAACAGAAATTGTTCCCAAATAACAATGTGAATTAAAGTGCAGCCATCTATGGTGGTGTGTTAGGTGCTGGGCTAAGAATCAAGTCTTTTATAAACACAGACAGTAGAACACTCTTTAAAAAAATAGCTGTGCAGTGCCAAATGATTATGGTACAGCTTTTTCTTTCTGCTAGCCTTTCATTTGTTGGCTGCTTTTTTTTTTTCCTATGTACCATACTGAAAGCTACATATATTGGAAATGCTTGTAATCTGTAAACTGAAAAGAGAACACTTGCTGTCACTTCCTTTTTTCTAAAAGCATATACAAAATAACATGCAAATTCTTAAAGCAGTTGGTGTTAAAATGTTCTCTTCCTTATATTAGAGTCTAATGAGACAGAAAAAGAACCTTTGACATTTCAAGATGCCTGCAATTTACAGGAGTTAATCTGTTTTAGGACTTCATCATCTGGGTAGGGAAGCTTGATCATGTGTCTAAAACAAAAAAAAATCGATTAGTAGATCAGTCCTGGATCTAATTACAGGGTAGTATCTTAGAGGTAACAGAGAAGTCAGAAACAGTGTTGTCACGCTCTCAAAGCTGCACAGCTGATAATTATTCTTTTATTCTTAGCTTAGTGGCACTGGAGTGTTATACTTGAAAAGCTGTTAACCTCAACATTTCCCACCACATTGTATAACAACAAAAGTGTGGACCAAATTTAGAGCTTTGGTACTGTTCAGAAAAAAGCTTTCCTACGGTTGTTCTGCCCTTCAGAACTGCAGGTGTGCTTGTTTGATGGGTACTTCGCCATCATTTAGAAAACCTTTTATTTCCATTTAAGATTGGTCTGACAGCTCTGAGTTCTAAGAATTGTCAGGAGGTGCCAAGTCCAGCAAGTCTTAAGCCTAGCATTGGCCATCAGAATTTTACTTAGCCGGAGTGGTCAGTCGGGTCCTCATGGCAGTCACATTGAAGTGTTGCAATTTGAAGCGAGAGATTGTGAGAAGCATCCTGAGGGTGAAGTACTTGTAAGTGATGGATTTTGCTTTCTAATGTGCTTTAAAATGTACTGGGAAGGTGAATAGTAAGATAAAGATTCCTGAATGTAAGGTGCCATTGGTAACATATATTTTTGCCAAATAAATAGCAAACTGAACATTTTATTAGTTTTACCTGAATATTGTATCCTTTGAGTTTATTTTGTTGTTTTCACACTTTTTGGGAAAAAACCTTATCTTCATATTCTCTTTGCTATTAGAAGGGATATTAAGAAGAAAGATCTTGTTAAGAAAAATATGGTTCCTAGTATCTGATTTTCAAGAATTTCTGTTGGGCAGGCATCAGACTAGCAGGAAAATAACATCATACAAATTTGTTTTACTGTATTCAAGAACTAGTGATTTATGATGTGTGTTGTATGATAGACAGTCATGAATTCTCTTTGGATAGATAAACAGGCTGGAAATCCTGACTTTATTGGCCAGGGAATTCCTTTGGATGAGACAGCATTCGTAGTAAGTATGCATCTGAATGACAAGGTTTACAATT
>VXBQ01003396.1:46626-58538 GCA_013400175.1 Phainopepla nitens
TAGATACTATTCCTGTGCTCATGTGTCTTTTAGTTGTATAGATGTGGTATAAATAAAAGCATGCTGATGTACATAGGCAGTTTTTGTTCTTGAAATTGTTATTGGAGCTTGAAAAATGTCCCAGTTGTAGAAAACTAAAGCTGCCTTATTGATCAGAGGCAGAATGAGAGGACAGATGTTGAGTTTTAAATCATACTACAACCTGTCCTTTCAATAGTGTGGCTAAATATGAAATTGTTCCTTAATTACTGTTGAGGGAAGAGTTATATGAGGTTTGTTTTTGTTTTCTTTCTTTGTTTCCTTCTACAGTGTCTTGGCTATTGCGAAATAGCATGCTGTATACAAATCTTTCTGTTCTCCAGCATCTCCTTTCACCTCCACATCCTGCACAGTACTGATGTCTTACCTTTGGTGTTGCACATAATTTTGTTGTATGGTGAGAGTCACACTGACCTGTACTGTGTCTCCGGATTGTTGCTGATGGACTCATAGGTAGCAGCACTGGAAGGGATAAGATCCATTTTGACTTGTACTTCTTGAGTACCAGGGGTCTTTGGGAAGTCTGTTTTCAGACTGGGACTAATAACTCTGCTTTGCTTCATAGTCCTTTTTCTCTCAGAAAATTTTCTAATCAAGACCTGGGACTTTTATTGGTATTAGTAACTTACACTAATATTTTAATAGGCGGTAACTCATATAGTGGTGCATAATAAAATAGCCAAGGTGAATCCTCATTTTAGTCATGAGAAGTATGTGTTGCACTTACACTGGACTGGGTAATATTGGGAATTCTCACCACCTAATGCACAGAGAAAACAGTCTAAAAATGAGAAATATAAGGTGAGTATGAAAATTAACTTAAATATTCACTGAAGTTATAAAATATTAGATCTCATTTTGAATGGAATTTGCCTTAGATGAGACATAAACTTCTGGTTAACTTTACAGTCCTGAACAGATGAACTGCACTTATTATACCCTTTCAGTTTTTTCTCTCTGGTTTGGAGATTGAACTAAAAATGGCACTGGATGGGGGTGGGCAGGACTGATGCACTCCTGTTGCCTGTGACATTTGAACACTAAGTGTGAATTCAACTGACTAGAGCTAGTGAGATTCTTTACATTTATTTCATCAGGCTGGGAATGGAGCCCAAAGCTGGTTTTATTTATCATTGTTGTCACATTGATAAAGAGCCGATAGGATCAGCTGTTACACAGGAGCCTCTTTGGAAGACTGGAGAAAGCTTATTTAGAGGGAGACTGTGAGCATTTTTAACGTTTCTATTCATGTCAGGGAAAAAGTGGGCTTCTGCATAGGTGCCCATGTAAATGGATAGGCTGATGTCTTTCTGCATTTGCCAAGGTCTTTCCAGTGTTTTATATTCTGCTGAGAGCTTTTTGAGCTGGTCCAAATATTGTATGTAAACAGGAAAAAAAGCAGATGAAGTTTCCCAGGTTGTTTTTTTTAACAAATGAAAATGTGAGCTAAAGATGGTGATGACAAACCTATTTAGCCCTTGCTGGTTTTCCTTGATTTTAATATTTTTTCAAATTAGGGATGATTTTTATAGGGATGTAAGAGTATTTATTTAAGAGGATTGAAATATGAAAAATGCATTGTTTCTTGTTAAAATACCTTATAATAATGAAAGATTAATAGATAATCTTTTACTTGAGTAATGTCTGTTTATTTTGTATCCATATTGCAAGTCCATCAGAAAATACAATCAATCTAATGTTGTATTACTTATATGTTTTTTAATCTACTTTTCACTTCAAATTTTTTATGAATGGCCAGATACAGTGTTCAGAAAAGAAGTGATAATTTATGGGTTATCATTGATTAAACAGAGGTTTTTCATTTTAAATGAAATTTTCCTTAAGGCTTTTCTGTGCTATGTTTAGTTCATAAGTGAACTAAATTATCAAAGCTGAAGTATATTAATTAATTTTTAATGAATTTATTTTTAATGATAGTTAAGTACAAAATATTAACTGATTTTAAACCATGTGTAAAAGCAGTGTTTGCAAAAGGGAATTACTGTATGGTGTTCCAGTACATAGTGGAAACTGCTAAACACAAGCCATGTTTGAGTATTTTAAAACAAATTATTGATTTAACTGTCAAACTGTTTACTTGTAAATATGGATTTATTGTTAAACTGAGGTTTCTCAGGAGCAACACTTATTCTTGTAGAGAAATTAGCATAAAAGCATTTTCTACATTTGAACAGTCAGTTGTGAATGATATAAACATATTGAAAAAAGACTCCTGGAGGATGACTAAACGGGTGCCTCTCACCTAAAATCTATTTCTACAATGGTAATGAGAAATGCGCTAAGTTTCTACTCATAAGTATGTGTGACTTGAGATAGTCATGGTGCTTGCTTTGGAGTTATAATAGTTTCACAAAAAGAAAATAAATCCGTGCAGGTGAGAGGGCTCCTGCAAAACAATTTCTACTGTTGTGATGACTGTGTTGGAGACTAATAGATGTAGGGGTTGTGTGAATTGTAGCTCTCTTAGTTAAAACATGGTGTTTAAACAGCCAGCAAATCTGGCTGTATTTGGAAGGGCTTCTGGCTGTAGCCTGTGGACTCTGAACTGCAAGGTGTGAGCCCTGTAGCACAATGGTTCTGGGTTAATATCTCTGTCTCACAACAACCTATGCTGTGGAGTAGGAAGGAGCAAAATGCTCTTGGAATAGAGTGATGATGCAGGTCTGCATTAATGGAAGAACCTCAAAAGGGGACATGGTGACTTGGGACAGTGAGGCATGTTCACTGTCAGGTGTGGGTGGGTTGCTTGCTCTGTCAGCACTTGGCCAACATATCCCAGCATGGCCTGGTCTGAACCTGCTAAGTCCTGGCTGTGTGTGCAGTCATCCATGGCTGATGAACTGAGCACCAAGCAACAGAGCAGAGGGGCTGGTCTGTGTGATGGGAATGCAGCAGGACCCAGCGTGCACTGAGACCACCACACAAGGCAGAAACCCAAAGGCACTCGGCTCTGTGTGCAGGATGAGAGGCAAATTGCTGGTATCAATAGGCAAGGAGTAAGGAAACATGGGTATATTGCAAGCTGCCTCATGCAAATACTGAGACTTCTTGTAAGAGGGACTTAAAACACAGAGGCAATAAGTATGCTGTTCAAGAAACTACAGAGCTGCCTTTAGCCTGGTTGTGTTATCATGTTTCCACCTCCCTCATGTGGACCCATAAAGCAAACTTCACAGTACATCTTACTGTGGGACTGGAAGCACTTGGCTTTTGTGATTGCTTGCTTAATTTGACCTAGAGACATTCAGGTGAAATACACGGAAAAAGAAATATTAAGTTTTGTTTTGTTTCCCTGTATGCA
The DNA here is from genome assembly GCA_013400175.1 of Phainopepla nitens. Classification (NCBI taxonomy): domain Eukaryota; kingdom Metazoa; phylum Chordata; class Aves; order Passeriformes; family Bombycillidae; genus Phainopepla; species Phainopepla nitens. The sequence goes on from VXBQ01003396.1 coordinate 49,988, forward strand.
TAAGGCAAGAGTGTAATTGATGAAACTAGTTGTTTCTCTCATTTCAGATAAATAGATGTTCATTATTTTGTGAATGTCTATAAATGTAAAGGAAATTTACAGCATCTAAATAAATAATCAAATGAAAAGTATGAAGGGCACATTGAAATGAGTATTAGTTCCTTCTTTGAAAGAACTGCACCTTTATATCACATGCACCTTAATAAGAAATACAACAGCCATGGTTTAATAAGAACTGGAGTGTGAACCAACAAAATTGCCTGAAACAACTTGCAGTTTGCTTTCAAAATGTTGATATCTACAGTTTATGATTTATGGGCATTTGTTAAGGCATGTTTGCCAGAGCTGTATTGAGCTTGTTGCAGTGTTAGTAATCACTTCACATTCCACAAATCTCTGCTTTTGTCTGTGGAATCTTTTTTCTTTTCACGGTTGTACAAAGATGGATGAAAAACTCATTTCTTTTAGCATGAAATTACAACCATTCAGCATTATTTCTAATGAACTGTTAAAGCTTGACTTTGGTGAGGTCTACAGTAGGAACACATCATTAAAATAAGAATGCCATGTTACAGGAGAAGTAAGATTAATTCAGTAATAACTGTAAAAAACCTGAGGTTTGTTCTTACAGAGCAAACCAGCTTTCTCTATGAAATAGGAATCCCTGTAAAGCTTAGCTTGTACTGGTATAGCTGTATCAATCTTAGGATAAGTGGGCCATTGCAGCTCTGTGAATTAAGCATTACACCTCTTTGCATGTTAGATACAGCTATCTGCAAAAATGCATAATGTGGATATGAACTTCTTTTGTGGGTATGCTATGGTAAATACTTGCGGAATGCGTATTTACTTGTAGGGTGTATCTACATATAAAAATAGAAATAAGGTTTTCATACAATTCTGCATTTTTAGGGTCATTGATCCATCAGTTGCCAATATTCTGTCAGAGCAATAACCACCTGAACTATTAATTACTGCTTTCTGTCTCCTCAAATCTGCTGTCATAACTGCAGCTGTTGTCACACCCTGGTGGACTTTTTGCTGATCTAAATTAGCTTTTAACAGTAGCTTCTTTGTAGTTTACATAGTTTTGATAGGATCCGATTCAGGGGAAAATAAATACATAGCCGAATATTGTAAAAAGCTTAATATTTGTTGAAATTGAACTCCACTGACTGTGGGGTATTTTTTAGAGACTTACATACATATGTACTCTGTCATTATGTGGAAAACTTTCAAGGGAATGATTAGTACATATTGTCTTAAAGGATTGACAGTGGCCCCCAAAACAAGAGTTGAAATAAGGTGTCATTTCTGTTGCCTGTGCTCATGAATGTCTATCGAAAACACTGCAACTGTAGAGAATACCTGTGAAGACCCTGCTCTGGTGTGGTTGAAAATTAGTGAAGCACATAATGACATTTGTGATCTGAAAAAAGCTTAATGTTCCTACATATTCATGGCTAACACTTTTATTATCACTAGAGGGCAGTAAATACAAACACTGAATTACATATTTTATCAGAACATATTAATTTTTTTTCTTTTTTTTTTTTAATTAAAATAGTAAGGGAACCTAACTTTATTAAACATCTTAGCTCCTGGATTTTACTACGTATTTCCCCTAAAGTAGTTCAGAAGAACATCGTCATCTCCATCTGTTTAGCAAAATAAAATCCTTGTATATTATGCATAAGACTTTTATATTCCAAAAAAAAAAAGTCTGTAAAGTCTGTAAAATAATACAGCATAGGCTATTTCATGTTTTTTAACAAATACAATTCTGATAGGCAGAAAGCCTCCAAGAAAACTTTTTTTAAACAATAAAATCATGCTACAGTTAGCACAGTTGAAACTGAGATTCCTTCAGAAGTCTTGGGGAAGTGTTTCACTTTCAGTCATCAATTCTCAGCCACCAGTGAAGTTCATCATGATATCAACATGAGACCCAACTTTGTCTCTATCCCTGCAGCTCACTTAGTGTGTGGCAGCTGGTTGCTGCAGTTGAAACAACTTCTTATATTTGTAAAATTACTAATTGTTTGTTTGGGACATTTTACTTAAATCCTACAGTTTCCTTCCTAGCCAGGGAGTCTTACATGGAACCCAGAGAATTTTGGTGAGGCTGGTTGATTCAGCATAGTTTTCTTGTCTCTGGCTGTCCTGCTGCTTTTTCTAGTCTGGCTCTGGGTTTTGGCTGAGTCCATCCACATGCTCTTGCTTGCTGGATGAAATAACCATTCTTTTCTGCTGTGGTCTTCCAGCACTGAGTAGACTCTCCATTTTGTGAGGAAGCTTTCTGGCAGTGTACATACCAGCACAACTCACAGATGGAGCTGGCTAATGCTGTGGAAACAGTGCTGCATTTGTGATGAGTAGAAGGTGGATTTGACATGGGTGATAATTGTTATTCTCTGGTGTGTGAAGATCAGTCTAAAAATCATAGAAACAGACATGTTTGGGTTGGAAGGGACGTTAAAGATTATCTTGTTCTAACCACCTGCCATGGGCCTTGTTTTTTCATGTTTTCACAGGCTCTTCATTTGGTTAATGAGATTTCTTCAGGCTATCTGTTCTTGTTTGTAATGCATACAACCTTGAAAACTAAAACTAGTGATATGCTTAGATATCTACCTCTCTGCTTTACTTTTTGCTGCTTAATAGACAGTACACACTACATCCAGCACACTTGTATTCAGAATTGATGCTCTGACATCTGTCAAAATGTTCTTAGTGCAACTTCATAGTCAGTCCAAGATGTTGCATTTGAGAGCACCGTTCTTCCCTCAAAGCTAAGTACATTTTTGTATTACCCATCACTGACCTGTCGTAGGAAAGACCAAGGTGGTAAATCTCCTATAGAGTTCCTAAAAGTACTGCAACTGAATCATAGAATAAGGTTGAAAGTGACCCCAGTGGATCATTGGTCCCACGTTCTTGCTCAAGCAGGACCATCCTGGAGCACACTTCATGGGGTTGAGTTCAGATGGTGCTTGAATATGTCCAGTGAGGGAGACTACACAGCCTCGCTGGTAATCTGTTCCAGTGCACCGTCACCCACATAGTAAGATTCTTTCTCATGTTCAGGGGGAACTTTCTGTGCATCAGTTTCTGTCCATTGTCTCTTGTCCTATTGCTTGGGGGCACTGAGAAGAGCCTGGTCCATCTTCTTAACATCCTCCCTTCAGATATTGTATACATTGATCAGGTCCCCTCTCAGTCTTTTCTTCTTGAAGCTGAACATTCCCAGCTCCCCCAGCCTTTGAGTGTAAAAGACATGCTCCAGTCCTCAAACCATCTTTATTTCCCTCTTCTGGACTTGTTCCAGGACCTCCATGTCTCTCTTGTACTGAGGATCCCGGAACTGGACACAGCACTCCAGGTGAGGGGCTGAGTAGAGGGGCAGGCTCACCCCCTGTGACTTGCTGGTAATGCTCTTCCTAGTGCACCCAGGATTCCACTGACTTTCCCTATGTCTTGTTTGTAGTGTGTGTTGGTTTCACCTCAGTTGGTTTGAAGCAGTTTCAGCTGCCTTCCATTGCTTCTTGTTGCTTTCTTGGTGCTAGAGAATCAGGTCTGGTGGGCTGTATTTTCTTGTCATGATTCTCCACAGTAGCTGTGGGCTTATTAGTTAAAGACTTTTATTACAGAAGACCTTTTCTGTCACATGAAAAATATTTGCAAGATTTTTTCCTATACAGTGTACATAATAGCAATTATAAAAAGATGCATTAAAGCTGTGTGCACTGTTCCATTACCTGTATTCCCAGAATAAAACGTTTAGAGCCTCTCTTTTTACTTAGAGTCAGAGAAGATGCAGATTTTTGGGGGGTGACAGTATTGCTATGAAATGCTCTATTGTGACTTTACAAACTCTTCAGGGTTCCTGCTTTTTTCAGTGTAGTTTACCTAGTCATGAACTGTGTTCCTTATTGCTGATGTCTTTGCAGTTAAATTTCGTGAACTGCAGTTTACATGAATGATGTCAACATTCTAAACAAGTGAGGCTGCTGGTGGTGACTTTCACATCCCCACAGTTTAACCAGTTTGAACCACTCCTCCCACCAATTGTTTCTGCTCTCAGGAAATTTTCACACTGGAAATCTTCATGGTAGTGACTTAATTTCAGATTACCCATGAAGAAATTTAGTACCATAAAACAGTTTCAAGTCTTGCAAAACCTTACTTAAAACAGTCCCATTAGATGAAGACAGCCTGTTTATGACCATTAGAAATGAGTCTATAATCAGATTCTTAGCCTATTCAATGTGTCTTTTCTCAACATTGAGAGTGGTGTTGCAGAATATTTTACAGTAATAAATCAAATGCTCTATGACAGTACAAGAATATTACATGTTCAAATACATAAGTGATACTGACTGGCATTAATTACATTCATGTCTCAGTTCTGTATTGAGCAAAAAGATAGAATATGTGTATATCAGCTTTTCTGTCATTGGCCTGAACTTAATCATCCATCCTGCTTGCAAATTTTAATTAGCACAAATTAACATTTTTAAAGTCTTTAAAAGTGTGCTAAAACTGAAAATCACAGCTCCTGGGATCTCTGCCACCTCTTTTTATGACTTCTTTGGAGAAAGTTCTCCAGAATCATTGATTAAATAATAGCTAAGATTTCTTAAGGGTATTAAGAGACTTCATCATCTTTCTGTCTTTTAAGATCATTGTCCTGATTTTTTCAAAACACTTAACAGTGCTCATTAAAAACTTACTTTTTTTTTTCTTAATTATTTTATTACTCACTTACTGTAATTTCAAATTGCACCTTTCCCATTTCCATATACTTTGCTTGATTGGAACCATTGTGGAAAATGTCATTATATCTATCCTTCTTCCCCTCATGTTTTATCTTCATGGATGTATATTTGTATAAAAACAAGAATCTCCAAATTTCATTTTTCTTATCTTAAATTCCTCTACCTGTTTAGATAGTGGCAGCTATTTGCCATGCACTCATCTATCCACCATAACCTTCTCTAAAGCTAATTATTCAATGATTTCAACCTGGGAATTCAGGAGGAAAACCAGCCAAAACCATTCCTGTAAATCAGAGCTGGTGTGAGTTTCCTGACTATCCATATCTAAGATCATACTACGTGTAGCCAAAGTTAGAGGGTATGTTTTCTAAATCAGTGAAGTCATACAATTAAATTCTATTACAGCAATCATTGGTTTATGAGGCTGAGACTATGAGTCTTGAAAAAAAAATACAAGTCAGTAATAAGCAGTATGTATCAGGTGTAATTTTCTATTATCAGTACAGTTAATAAGCAGCTAGAGTGAATTGATGTAAGGTATATTTACATTGGAGGAAAATGTTTTTTTCCTGTTTTTATATCAAAGTAACCTAGCTAATAACTTGATAAACACTATCCTTCAATAAATTCAACCAATTGTAACTGCGTAATTCTTATGGATGTATCTTTGTCTCATACATTAGTGGGAAAGAAAAATATTTGGTGATTTTTAATATGTGCTTAACCGCTGGTGCAATTTACATATCAGCCATTTTAAATATTCCTTACCTGAATCAAGTTCTTTTAGGAAAAGTTCTTTGGGAAGAGTTGTTAATATTTCATGAGGAAACAGTTTTTAGTAGCAAAGTAAGAAAAAATATTTAAAACTTGACTTTCTCATACTATCTATTGCAACCAAAATTTCATATCCACATGCTTCATTCCCAAAGTAGCCAAAAAGTATTTTACCATTTTCTAAGTCATACTTAAAATTGCCTCCTGAAGAAAGGCATCCAGCTCTGTGTTGGTGCTGGGTAGGTGGCAGCAGTGTTCTCTTGTGGATGATCAGAAGACAATGAAACACAGGTGTAGAGAAGCTTTATGTTCAGCATTACAAAGCTGAGCTGGAAGAATCAGGAGAAATATTTTCTACAAGTACCTTTTGACTTCTTTAATGTCTTGCTCAGTGTCTAGTAACCTCAGGTCTGTTTGCAGAGTTTAAATTAATTAATTGCTACCTCTCTCTCTCTCTATATATATACATATATGTTAATTATGTATATAATGATTTTATATACATCTAGCTTCATAGATCCACACCAAGTATAACTGTGAAGATTAAAATGTGTCAGAAATGTTTTATCTATTTTAAGGCAAACAGTATCTCTTCCACATGAAGATACTTTAAGTACTGATGGTCTGTTGATTGTATCCAGTTGTCACATTGCTCTAGATGTCTCTGTGAGAAAGAGATTTGTTGATATCATATTTTGTCCTATTGATTTTCACAGGTTCAGTTCTTTTTGAAGCACTTAGTGTTGCTGACTGCTTCAGCCAAAACCTCTCTTATGACCATTCTCGGTCAGCATCTTCCAGTGAGTCAGCAGTGTGAGATTAGGCTGAATGCTGCATCTCATTCAGCTTGTCCTTAGGCATTTGCCCATTGTCATATAAAGTAACTCTCCCTTTCTTTTAACGCAACAAAGGCTCAGAAATTCCCTGCAGTAGTGCATGTGGAACAAGATAATCACAGACCATACTATGGCTTGGGTTGGAAGGGACTTTAAAGATCATCTAGTTCCAACCCCCCCTGCCATGGGCATAATGTATTCTTCCTTTCAAATTTTGGTCTCTGAATGGCAGATGGTGGGATCTTTTATTTAAAGCTTAAGTCAACTCACTGACACACTCCACTTTCAATTAATCTCTTATTTTTTTCAATGATGTATAGCTGGAATTGATTATAATAATCTGCTGAGGCAGAAAGAGCAAAAGCTGAATAAATACAGTGAGAATCTGAGGACTCCTATTATCGCTCTTTTTACATCTCCATGGAAGCTTAACATTTACTGAATTGTAAGACACGTGACTTGCTTTAGCTTATACAGCAACTGCTTTTATCTCTTTAAATAAAAAAAATTAGAAAGTAGCAGTAAACTGTTCAAGAAATGAGAAAGATCTATTTATGATAGGTTTTTTCCCCATAAAAAACACCTCCAAATATATTTTTCTTCCATATAAAAAATTAAACCCACTAGGCATTCCAGACGGATATATACACAATACTAATTTTGGCTGCTTGGATGGTGCGTCCATTGAAAACTGGTAAATGCTGCTGAAGTGACAAGACCTTAGCCCAATTATTTTTGAATGGCATGTGAATACTTCAGGCAGGGATACCATTAGTAAAGGGCATTTGCTGCCGGGAAAAAGAAAAAAAGAAAAAAAAAAAAAAGGAAAAAAAGAAAAAAGGAAATATCCCATGCCCAGGAGAGTCCCCAGCATAAACCAATGGGAAATTACCGTACATCATGACACCAGCCCTGTGAATTTATATCTTTTAGGGTGACACACTATTGGCTGCTAGCTTGGCTTTATGGGAGGGATCGCTGCCACTGTCTGTGGCTTCCTCTTCAGGTCCTTATTTGGTAGCTGTTGATAGAGCAAGTCTTTGAGCAGCTGAGCATATTGACATACATTATTCATTAAATCCTGGTGTTCAGGAAATATGCATATCCCTATCTCTTCAGAAATTTCTTCAGCTCGTACAATATGTGTCTTCAATGTTGCCTTTGAATGTTTGGAGTTTCACAAATGGCATTTATACAATCAGAAGACCACACGGTTGGATTTCATTTCAGTATGCCTCTTGAGCACACAGTTGCTGAGAACCTGAAGAACAGCAAAAAGAATTAGGAGAGGAAAGAAGGAATCTTTATTCTTTAAGTCTTTTGCAGTGTCAGATAGCAAATAACTGATTAGCTTTGATCTGTAGTATAGAAAACATCAAAAATGCCTGAGGCAAACTATTTACTCTCAGTTTCATGGGGCTACATAAAGGTAGGATTTTTTTTTACCTTTTAAGAACTTTGATTTATGGTACATGATTGCGTGATCATTGCATGAGGATTTTTGGGAAATGATTATGAATAATTTGAATTAAAAAATCAGACAATAAGCCTTTGTGCAGCAAGAAGAATGAACTGCACAGTATAGTCTTTCTTAGAAACTGTGCTGGGACTTTTAAAATAATATTGCTTCAGTGAATGATTAGACCAAGTCTAAAGCCAAAGACATTTAGAACAGTTTTGTGTTCTTTCAGAAAAAGGATACAAAATGCATTTCTAGCCACTAAAATGTTTAAAAAACTCCAAATACTTTGAAACAGAGATACTATACAATAAAAGAGAGCATGGGTAAAGAAACTGAGGATAATGGGTGGATGCATGACTCATACTGGTTTTAATAGCTGAAGAAATGTGAAATTATGAACACTGTGTTTCATCAGCATTTTTGGTAGCCTCTGTGTATGTGATAGCTTATTGATTGAAACATTGGAAGTTGCCGTCTTCTAATACTGACCTACAATGTTACGTGGGACAGTGTTAATTAGCTTGAAATGGCAATAGTGCTAGGAATTGGAATTAAATAAGCTTTATCTCTTTTATGGAAAAGTTTTGCGTCAAGGAGTTAAATCAGTGTGCCTGTCAACACACGGAACTGAAATAGAAAACCGCATTTGAGCTTTGGTTTATCCCTAAAAAATTATGTTTGTGCTTAAGAAAAATGCTGCT
>VXBQ01003396.1:58760-73026 GCA_013400175.1 Phainopepla nitens
GGTACATGATTGCGTGATCATTGCATGAGGATTTTTGGGAAATGATTATGAATAATTTGAATTAAAAAATCAGACAATAAGCCTTTGTGCAGCAAGAAGAATGAACTGCACAGTATAGTCTTTCTTAGAAACTGTGCTGGGACTTTTAAAATAATATTGCTTCAGTGAATGATTAGACCAAGTCTAAAGCCAAAGACATTTAGAACAGTTTTGTGTTCTNCCGCATTTGAGCTTTGGTTTATCCCTAAAAAATTATGTTTGTGCTTAAGAAAAATGCTGCTGCTTTTGTACTTTTATAATTGTTATCGAATGTGTAAAAAAAAAAAATCATCCTGTGCTTGACATACAATAAGTGTACCAAATCAATCTGCTTTCAAGAAATTCTGATTTCTCCTGAACTAAATAATGCATATGTTGAATTAAATGGCTAAAAATAACATAAGTATTTTATGTGCACAATTGAATCTCTTATGCTTTATTTTATTAATGCCTACTTTTACAATAGATATATGGCTTTCAAAATAGAAATGCAAAGCCTGATTATGTCCAATTATGAGTATTCTCAGCTAATGCTGAATTGTTACAATGTATTATCAAGGATTTTGATCAGTCATCTGTGAAGAAATTTCATCCCATTATGCTAGATAGGTAGATTCCTTTCTTGTTTACCAAAACAATAAGGTGAAATTACTTTACATTTCAGCTAAAAGTAATTTATTGTAATTTACTAGAAAGTATTTCCTGCATTTCTAGGCAGCTGCTGTCATGTTCCTCCTTGCTAAATCAGAAAAATTTAATCACCAGGAAGAAAAAAGAAGAGCTCACTTACTGTTTGGCTTTTAGAATTCATAGACTTTTTTTTCTAATTAAAGTCTAGCAGAGGCCATAGTAGTTGTAATTGAGTAGACATGGGCAAAAATGTCCTTTGTATAGAGAGTGTCCTATACTGTCTACAGACAATGATTTCAGTTAAGAAGCTAAGTTGTGCTTGAGCACAATTTTATTACAGTGCTTTTTGAGAGAAAAAATGTGAGAAGAAGCAAAGATGTGCTGTTTTTTATGACATCCAAAACAGTTCTGTAGAGTTTTTATGAAATTCTGAAGACAGGAATATCTTATTCTCAGATATTACGTTGTATGTAGTTTTAGATATAACATTGTATATGTTTCTATCCCTTATTATACACATATTTCTGTGTGCTTCAAGCTATACTTTATCTCCTGTGAATAACATTTTGGAAAATGGGAATGTTTACCCTTGTTTTTTGTTGAGTATCTTTTCTTGAAAAAAAATGAGCACCACTATCACAATGACAGCCTTAGAGATATCTGCCTGTCTGTAGCTTATTATAAAAAACAGTGCCTAGCCTTGATAGTAATTAAACCCATGGGCTTCCAACCCAAACATTTAGCTTTGAAGAATACTGTTTATCCAGAATGCTGCTAAAATCAGATAGTTTTGCATTAGTAAGCAGTATAGACAGAAGCCTTATGTTAATTTGTAAGACTGACATATTTAAAATTCCTTCTTTGTTTTATTGTAGAATACAAGATTTTCAAATCTAGTAACACAATATAGTTCACTCATTTTAAAACACAAGCATATTTAGAAAATATTATTGTTAGATATTTCAGAAACAAAACATAGTTATATGAGTTGAATGTTCCAAATATTAATTGAATGTACCATGGATGTATTCTATTCATGTAAGCTTTTAGAAATGTTTCCTGGAAAAGAGGCAGCCAGCAAGGCTGAAACTGGGATCTTTGCCATGTGGGTTTGGGAGCCAGTGCTATGAGAGTCTCCTGTCACTCTTGAGCATTTTTATTCCAGCCTCCACTAAACTGGGAACTTGATAAATGCTCAAACTAAAGGCTGGGCAACACTGGGCTTTTTGGTCCATGGACTGCCTTCTAGCTCTAATTTTACCTTCAGGATTGGTGCCAAAGTCTGTGGTGGGGGCAGCCTCTTTACAGTCCCCGGGCTGCAGCAGATTTCTGTACAGGAACAGAAAACTTTATGGAAGAGACCCTGCTGCTGCAGGGAGTCTACAGCAAGAGTGGCTCTGTGCAATTCCTCTTGACACAAGTGATGTGGTAGCTGCTGGCTGCTTCTTTCCTTAAGCTCTTTGTTATTGAGTCAAGTACTTTAACAAAATTTGAAAAATATTCTAAAGTGTAAACAATAACTCCTATATATATAAAGCATGCAGCCCAAACTTGTTCATGGCCGTGAATGAATCCTCTTTGGATCACGGAGTTAGTGACTCTTTCTAACATACAGTCAAATTCTTCCCAAAAATGTATCAATGCTGTTGTTTCCATCTGGGAACATTGTTACTCCAAAAGTTTGTCTGTGTTTTTCTGTGTATCATTGCTGACATCAGAAGAGTATCTTATTTTTCAAAAAAAATCTGCCATGTATGTTTATCCTAGTTTGACAGCAGTAACAGAGTTGCAGAGGTGCACACATTCGGCTTCAGCCCAGAAAGACCTAAACTGCAAACCCCTTCTTGGAAAGTTACCCAATTTAGGAAATTGTCCTCAGTTCATTATCGTTAATGTATGTACCTTTATTCTGATATATTACAATTTTTGCTACAGCAGACTTCTTAGGTCTATAAAGAGAGATAAAAGTGCACATCTACTTTTTTCATTTCAGGGACATTTTTAATGTTATTTGAATATTCTCCTAATTGTGTTGAGGGCCTTGCACCTTCTTATTCCCCCTATCCCCCTAACCCCAGCTGATATAAAAATCTTAAATAAATAGAAACAAATGAAATTTTTAAAATTCCACTTCAGGAAATATTTTCAGGATTTTTTTTAGAAAAGAATTTAGGGCTCCATTGCTCTGACATCACTATTTGGCAGTGAAGAACTGTATAACAGACTTAATGGACATTTTATAGCTCGTTCTTTTCAGGGGGATTTTCTATGGCTATAGTCAGGGACTGTGATATTCCAAATGGATGTATGTGTCATTTTTACAATCCAGCAATGCCTAGTGGGATGTGTGAAAACCTTTCTTTCTGAAAAGCATACAACATACACACAGATTAGCCAAAAACCTCTGCTTCCTCCCCATACTGAGCTCACAATATCATAATTAAAGTGTATGGTTTAAATGTTTATTAATAACAAGAGTTTTGATCTTTATGATTAATTTTCTTGAATTTGGAAAATATATGGCATTCAAATTTTTAAATCCTTGTTCAAAATACCATCTTTAATATTTGCTTCTGTTAGGAACAAGGTGGTTTTACATCCTGTTTGACTTATTTTGAACATAACATGCAAAATATTATTTCCAGAAGGCCAAATTATGAGATTGTGGATTCTAGCCAAGTTTTAAGCACTTAGGGGTGTTTCTTGGATAAGGAAAACAGTGCTGGCTCACAGATGTAAACAGCTTCTCTAGTTGGCAATAAGAGCTTGTGGGAGCCATGTGAGAGACAAAATTTCATTATAAAGTAATTGTGCAGAGCTGTGTAAATATGTGGATCTTTGAAACAGCAATTGTGTGTAGGTGCACTGGGGCACAAATTAAATCTTTGAGAAATAGGTAAAATTGGGAAAAAATAATGGGGTTAAATTCAGTTTTGCTGTTTTGTTTTCTTTTCTTAGAAAAAGGATTTTTTCCTCAAAAGCTAAGTTATTAAACATAAGGAGATTGAGTAATGTACAGATACAGTGAAACAGAGTATAACCAACAAAAATGCCTGAATGTCTTGACTGCTGTTTGTCTCTCATGTTTGATTTTCTTAATGTTCTCAAAGAGCATTATTGTTCTGCATCAGAAACTGCTGTCTGCATATGGTCTTCAGCTTCATCTGATTCAATGGCAATTGAATTCAATGGACGTAACGCTTTGTCAGATAATTAGAAAATCAAAACAGTTCTCTAAACTCTTGCTTAGTCCAGAAGTTTTCAAAATAAATGCCAATTAAAGTCTTGGTCCAGTGGCGTCAGCAACATGTGAAAGAGTATGAGGAAATCATGCAGCTGCAGTTCTTCAAAGCCAAAGGCATCTCCAACTGAATTTTCTCTCAACAGGAGTGCCTTGCAGAGGCTGAAGAACTTGTTTTACTTTGCACCCTTGTTCAGCAGTAACACAGACTATTCTCCAGTTTTCATGCAGGTGGTTATGTTGTCATGTTCTACTGAATTGTGGGTGATGGGAGGTGGGAAGATGATTGCATCAGACTAGTGGGGAACATAGCATTAGAAAAGACTATTATGTACCTTTGATTTGTTGTGGATATTCATACAACAAATACTGAGCTTAAAATTCCTAGAGAACATACACTCCATAAGTCCCATAAGATGATTCCCAGTATGCAATAACAAGCCTCTCTACCCACTCCCTTCAGTTAAATTTATTATTTGGGGAAAAAAAAAAAATCTTTCCTATTTCATGTGTCATGTAGCTTCAAACATTGATTTGTTCCTCTTTCAAAGCTGGGAAACTTTTAAGAAGTCTTCCTGAAGAGTACATGCAGTGGTGGCTAGATGGTATTTTTCTTTCAGAGTGTAGAGCATGACACAATTAATGTTTTTCTGCAGCAAACCAGCATCACCAAGTTGGGCATTATGTAGGAGGGTTTACTAGGAAACAACCAGGCAGATGAGGATCTACTGAAGTTAGCATCCAGTGAACTAGCTAATTAATAAAGGAAGAGAGAATATTGAAGTAGGAATGGATAAACTGATGGCATGTCTGGAAGTTAATGTGGTTTTGTCAACCCCTGGCATTTTTTTAAGATTCCTATATGCAATATTAATTTGAATCTGCAGTCTCTGGATGCTATCTAGAGACAAGCTATTCCATTATATCTTCAGTTTTTGTCTTATATATTACAGTTTCTCACCTTTTATAGGCACAGAAAAGTGTGTAAGTATGACATAAGTGGGTTAAGTGTTTAAAAATTTAAAGACAGACTTTAAAAAAAGGTCTTGGGATTTTTGGACCAGTCATTTTATCGCTTGGTAAATTTGGCTTGATTTTTCAATATTTGACATTGATGACAAACATAAGACATTGCTGAAGAGATTGAGACTGGTTTTGTCCAGAATGCATAGCTCTGTAGTTCTCATAGTATGTGTAGCTGTATTTGCCATTCTAATTTTCAGACGTGTTGAGCACTTCCTAGCACATGGCTATATCTGAAATCAAAGCTGAGCCTTTGGCTTCTGACTAAAGCAGGATTCAGTCTTTGTAGCTCTGGAAATTCCTGAGCTGATGACACATCAAGATGGCAGGAAAATGCAGTGGGCAATGGTTAGAATGTTTTATTAAATGTAATTTTGTTGGGCACATTGTGAGCAATATGGTAATTGGTGGCTTACAAAGATACTGTGAAGAAAAGAACACCATTCAATGTGCAAGGCCACTTTGAAGAAATTATTTTGATGATTCCAGTGGAATGGAAACGGGATGGTTAATATTTTTACTACAGCGGTTTATCTCCTTTGTAGAATAATAAAATATAAATTACCAGTTTTCAATATAGAGGAATGTTTACATGTATGTAATCTAAGGGTAGCTACTCCTTAATATAATAGTCATGACTGCATGAACAAGGTAAAAGAGGGTTCTGAAAGGGGCACAAAAATTTGGCTTGGTTAAGAGAAAAGATGACTGAGGAATCTAGCAACAAAATGAAAGGATGGCAAAATAGGAGGCAAAATTCGATAGTGACAGCTGCATGCTGATTTTCATTAGCAAGAGTTTTAATTGTTAGTAAGTATGCTGCCTTCTGTTTGTTGATAATATCAAGGCAGAGCTATAGTCAATGAAAATGCATCTAAGACAGTGAGAGCTGTATTATGCAATTAACCTGTCAAGCATAATATCACATATCATTTCACCCCAGAGTATAGAAGGAATCAAGAAAGGCACAGTGATGTGTACCAAATTAATTATACATTTCATGGAGTATTAGTATCCTTCTATCCTATACAGTGCCTAGAGTGAATTGCTAACTAAGAGGGAAATAGAAGGTGTTTCCACAGATGGGTGTTTTCTATCCCAGTGTTTCTTGGAGATGCTTGCAACTTTCTGAGATAGTGGAATGATCAAGTCATAGGAATGGTTGAATATAATAATTTTAGGTCAGATACAACAAAACTTACCTCTTTTCATATTGGCTAGTATGAAATCAATAAGATATTTAGATTGTTTGGAGAAATGTTGTCAAGTAATTTTGAGTAGATTAATGATGAGAAGTAAGATAGACTTGAAATTTTACCTAATGAATTGCAAAAAATGCAAAATAGATTAATTTTCAAATCTTGTGATAAAACTGGTAGAGCACAGCTCCTACATAAATACATTTGTATTTACTTTCCAAATTGGAAAGACAATATTATAACTTGTGTGTGTGCAAATGCCTTAGAGTTTTCAGTTACTAGTAGGACACTGTACGTTAGTCACTGTGGCATATTTTAGGAGGTTAAGAATGACATTGTCCAATCCATGAATAAGTTGGTTGAGTAGATGGCTGGTACATGTGATTTCTGCTTTCACAGTTGTGTTACTTTAGTATATATTCTTAATGCCATGTTCTTTCCCCAGTTGTAAAGTGACTGCATTTTTTCATCCTAACTAAAATATACCTTGATGTAAATAACTTTATTCTTTTTTGTTTTCTTTTCCAGTTTAAGAGAATGCTCAACCGTGAGCTAACCCACCTCTCTGAAATGAGCAGGTCAGGCAATCAGGTCTCAGAATATATATCAAACACTTTCTTAGGTAAGACTATGAAGAGTTAACTTTTTTGCCTTTGGGGGTCTTTATATCTCTCTGGACTGTGTGAGAGCCTAAAAGCAAGTGGCTTTCCATATTAATTTCTGCTTTCAGAAACTGTGCATTTAGCATATTGTTGTCAGCATTTGTGCAGAGAGATCCATTTCTTCACAGCTCAATTAATTTGTGTATGTGATTTCCCTGTGTGTGTAATTACAGATAAATATTCATGTACATATTACAACTACTATATTACTAACATATTAAGAAATTATTATCATTAATTATAGAGAATCACAGAGATACACAGAATATTCTGAGTTGGAAGGGACTCACAAGGATCATCAAGTCCAGCTCTTAAGTGGATGGCTCATACAGGACTCAAACCTACAACCCTGGCTTAATTAACACCATGCACTAACCAACTGGGCTAATCTCAGAGTGGTAATTATATATATATATTCATATATGGAAGAGAATTCTACCAATATATTTTCCTACTGGAATTACTGCAGAGGTTGTAAACATCTGAACAGACATTTTCCAGGAAGATTTTTGCAGTTTAAGATCTTGGCATGCTGGGATGTAAGCATTAACAAAAGCTCAACACAATATTACAAAGAGTATGGTTCCTTCACCATGGCTATTTTTTTTCCTTAAAATTCATGAAAATCAAGAAAACTTCATTCCATGTTGTTGATTTTGAATATGAAGATAAAGATACTATACCAATGTCAAAACATGTTTTGGGCAAAAGGCCATGGGTTCATAAAGACAGTGTAACAAGAGAGGTACAGTCAAATACATCTAAATTTGGATAACAAGTACTTTAAAAAGAGATAGTCATATATGTTAAGATCCATGTTATTCTGTGTGAGATACCATAGCTGGTGCTTTCTGTGGCTTTTTTGAAAGAAGTGGGGTTTCTGTAAAGTACATTTTATCCTGTCACCCTGTCCAGAATGAACAGCTGAATGTGTCTGTTCAACTGGCCCATGGTGCAGCGGTGTGCCAACTGCTGTAGCACAACAGGGTTTCAGGCAGTGGGAAGGGGAAAAGCCTCTGTCGTGGACAAGCAATATTGCCCAGCAATTACACCAGTGTGTAATTGCCTGAAGGGATGACCCACTTAGGCCATGGAGACTGAGATGCCAGCTTCTGCTTGCTTTCACCTGAAAGCTTAAGACTTACTTTGACAGGGTAAAGAAATGCATCCATCAGCCTTTCGCATGGGTTCTGAGTCTTGCGCAGAAGGAGGGCTGGAAAGGCAATCACTTCTAATTTACTGGATGATAGGTACTGTTTTCTGTCTGCATGAAAAACTAGAGACTTAAAATTGTAGGTATAAGGGCAGCACAATAGTGAAAACACCTCAGCTACAGATATATTGCTTAAATATTTTCAGAATGTGCAGTCTTAATATATAGGTTCTGAACATCTATGTAAAGAGAAAACTTTCTCTCCCTAGAAATATTTAATGAGTTTATTATCTAATTTAGTCTTTTTAATACATAACTTACCTCCTCAATATCTACAAACTTTCTCACATTTGTAAGTTAGGAAGGTGTAATGAGAAAACAGGGTTTTCTGTTCTTCTTATTAAAAAAAAATCCAAACCAAAACTAAACTGTTTTCCTTTAGGGCTATATGAATGTTTGAAGTTGTTCATAATGACAAGAAATAGGATTTGTATATAAGACATAAGGCTCCTACATTGTGTATAATAATATGCAACGTTTTTCTTTTTCAGCATCATTAACCTGTTTTCTATGAATGGAAAATGTTTGAGAACCTGTCATTGAGCATAGCATAAACAGGGTCAAATGGCAAGCTGTCTTTTCTGGATGTTCAGATGGGCACAGCCCAGTGTGCTCAAAGTTCCAAAAGCAGAGGCAGTCCCATGGAGTTTCTCTGGAGATCTAAAGTCATTCAGACAGACACTTCCTTTCACTTGAGTTAGTCTGACAGCTCAGATAACAAACCTCTGTTTGATGGGTCTAAACTTTGAGCATATGACTGAAACCATAAACATCAAAGCACAAGCACAAGTACAGCTCCTCATCTGTTGTCAATTTGAAGCAGACAAGAACTGCCATGCTCCGCCTCCCCTTTTTCTCCTTACAAGGAGAGTGGTGAAGAATGATGGGGTAGTTGGGGGACTCAGTGCTGCAGGCTACAATCTGGTGACATTTCAAAGTCTCTTCTTCATTGTGATTTGTTTGGAATTTGAGGTGTCTATTAAATCTATCTGATAAAGAGTAATTATATGTACATTAAAAAAACAAAAGGAGAAAAGAAAGTGAAGAAGCAAACATATAACAAGCTGGTAATTAGAAATGGACTTGCTAACCTCATCTGGTTTCAAAGTCTGTATTGGAAACGAATATTGCAGAAAGGAAAATCTACACATGTAAAAATCTGATTTTTTTTTACCTTCTTTTCAATTTTTTTTGTTTAAGATGTTTTTTAGCTGTTTTAGCTCATCTCCTGTGCCAGAAATATATTTTCTGGATTTTTGTGATTTTACTAGTATACTCCTTGATGTCCAGAAAAGGTGGAGGTACATTTCAGAAAAAAAAAAAAAAAAAGAAAAAAAAATTTGAAGGGAGCCCTTAAACTCTAGACTGAAATACAGTATGAATAAAAAGAAAAAAAAGTAATTCATGTTCCTAGTAGTTTTGTCAGAAAAACCCTTCACTGCTCTAATTTGGATTTCTTTGGGGCAGGTGTTAGCAGTGCTCCACAACCCCATAGTGTTCTTGCAGCAATCCTGTGGCAGTTGCCTAAATATACTTTTGTCTTAGTTTAATTCTTGTCTAAAGTTTTTAGATAAGAATTAAACATATAGGCACATATGTTGATAAATTTTATTAAGTGATGCTGCTGATACTGCTATGGAGGCAAAAGCCCAAAGCAAAATTCAGAGGTTAACAAAGCACTCGTTTTGTCATCATTATCGACTCTAGCTGGGAGATGCAGAAATGCTGCATTGGTGGCATAACTGCCAGCAATCCAAAGTGCTTGCAGATGTGGCTTGCAAAAGACTTTCCAAGTTGTACAGTCTTACAGGACCAGTCCACAGGTATTAAATCCTTTGAGTCCTGAAAAAGTTTTCTAAAGGTTTACATGAGGACACACATGGACAGTTTTTGAAATACAATTTCAGAGAATGTTTCTCCTGAAAAAAAGAAACAAAATTATTTTTTCTTGCAAAATGTATTCCTGTGCAATTGTAATGTTTTTATACTGAGATAATTGACCCTTTTACAGCACTAGCGATATGGCAGAAGTGGCAATCAGACAGTCACAAGTTGCTTTTAAAGCCAATTCAGAATTAATGAGGCAATTTGAGTAAAAGAAATCTGCTTGTACTGAAGTATAAGTCTATATTTAACTTTTCATGGGTTTAGTGATCTTGGTAGAAAGAATCTATTGCAAATTCTGAAAAAAGTTTTTCTAAGAATTAAAAAGTCCATAAGGTGCATCTCAGCAGTGAATTTTATAATATTTGTAATTCTTTTATAAATTATTCTCTTTTTATTCATTCTTTTGAAGACAAGCAGCATGAAGTTGAAATCCCTTCTCCAACACAGAAAGAGAAAGAGAAGAAGAAGAGGCCAATGTCCCAGATCAGTGGAGTCAAAAAACTCATGCACAGCTCCAGCCTAACTAATTCCAGTATTCCCAGGTTTGGAGTTAAAACAGACCAAGAAGATATCCTTGCCAAGGTAGTGAAATATATATCCTTGAATTTATATAAAAAGAGTGTGGACTTTTTAGTATTATTCTATCCTCTGCTTATACACATTGATTTCATCTGCAGCACCAAGCATTGATATCACTTGAAATAATCCAAATTTGTTGGAGTAGAAGAATAGCGACTAAAATCAGAATCAGACCATAAGGTTAATTTCAGCATGATGACAATTTCATCTGGAGACAGAATGTAAATTAGCATTTGTGTATGCATTAAGAAAGCTGCCTGTTCATAAATAGTGTCTGAAGACTGAAGAGTAAATGTATTGCAAAATGTCACAGGAATAAAAATGTATAGATAGCAACCTTATTTTTTAAAAATGCACAAAGGTATATAGCATTAGAGCTACCCTTCCTTTTTTCAGCTTTATCATTTTATGTATATCCTTTCTCTTATTTTTTAATGAAATTTCTTATTATTTTTTGCACCAGCAGTTAACTATTTGGTAATAATAAAAAAAATTATATAAAGGGATTTTTGATCGAGTTCTGAGAACCAGAGAGAGAGCAGAAGAATTGCAGCATCTCTGGAGATTTTCTTCTCACTGAACTTCATTGTCAGTGGACAGTGAGATAGGAAAGTGTGTCAGTTAAACTTATTCAAGATACTGTAGAATATTTTCTCAGGGACAAAAGAGGCAGTCTTTCCTGCTTAGACAAGTAAAAATCTGAAAAATTAGTCAATGTAAATTCCGATATTGCAAGATTAGTAGCAGCTGCAGAGTTTAGAGTTTAGCCCTTGCAAAGTTTAGCATCTAACTTGCATAGTGGCCAGGTATGAATGAGTCTTCTGTTTATAATTGCTCTCTCAAAAATTGCAAGAATTTTTGTGTTAGGTTTCAACCTGTTGTTTGATTCTATTCTAGGAACTTGAAGATTTGAACAAGTGGGGCCTTCAGGTTTTCAGAGTAGCAGAGTTATCTGGAAACAGACCTCTGACTGTCATCATGCACACTATTTTTCAGGCAAGTAGGAGCAGTCATGCTGCTTTTTCTCTTATTTTGGAGGCTGTTCTGTGGTTTTAAATCTAATTGTTTTCCTTTNAGACATATCAGCATTTCTTTAATGAATTCTGTTATTTGAAAGATATTTTGTGAGGATCAAAGTTATATGTAAATATGCAGAAAATATCATGTCTTTTCATTTTAAATCATGCAGATTTTTGCTGTCATAACCTTTTTCACTGTAACACAATGAATATCTTGTTTCCACCATCTTATTATTTATTCTACATCCTGTTCTGTTCCAAGTTGGTACTCTACCTAACCACAGTAAGTGGAATTACTTAGGAAAGTTTATTCTGATCCGGAAAGACTACTTTTTTATTTAATTCTAAGACAGATTGGAACATGTACAAAATTTTCATTGGACTATCTCTTTTTTTACCCCCCCACCCCACTCTGCCCCATAAATATTTCAAAATTGTTCGGAAAAAAAGTTATTCTGTTCTTTTTGTAGCAATTCTCTTCTTAAAATTCTTAAATCCCTGAAGGAGAAGGATGTGAAAGATGGAGATTTTTGCTCTTTTAAGCACAGTTCAGGTCTTAATATAGTAACCGTTGACAGTGATATGTCCCAGCAAATGGTTAGAAAAACTCAGGTAAAGGAAGCAGTAGAAACTTCATTAGTTCTAAAGGATTTACCTTCATTTTCATGAAGGGCTGCATTTGACTCTTTCCTATAATGGTCAATATTTAATGTTACTGAATTCATCTGCTTTACCTTCTTCTTAAAAAGGGGGTTATAAGTGGACTTTGAGACTGTTGGCAGGTTTGGATCCTCAAAGACTTGAAATCTCTAGGGAAAGATTTTCTGGCTCTCAAGAAAAAAGATCGGATAATGTTATTAAAACACCACTGGCTTCACCTCACAGCTGAACTAATCATCAGTAAAATTTTGGGGTGTTTTTTTCCAGCTCAGTTTTTTNTCCAACACAGAAAGAGAAAGAGAAGAAGAAGAGGCCAATGTCCCAGATCAGTGGAGTCAAAAAACTCATGCACAGCTCCAGCCTAACTAATTCCAGTATTCCCAGGTTTGGAGTTAAAACAGACCAAGAAGATATCCTTGCCAAGGTAGTGAAATATATATCCTTGAATTTATATAAAAAGAGTGTGGACTTTTTAGTATTATTCTATCCTCTGCTTATACACATTGATTTCATCTGCAGCACCAAGCATTGATATCACTTGAAATAATCCAAATTTGTTGGAGTAGAAGAATAGCGACTAAAATCAGAATCAGACCATAAGGTTAATTTCAGCATGATGACAATTTCATCTGGAGACAGAATGTAAATTAGCATTTGTGTATGCATTAAGAAAGCTGCCTGTTCATAAATAGTGTCTGAAGACTGAAGAGTAAATGTATTGCAAAATGTCACAGGAATAAAAATGTATAGATAGCAACCTTATTTTTTAAAAATGCACAAAGGTATATAGCATTAGAGCTACCCTTCCTTTTTTCAGCTTTATCATTTTATGTATATCCTTTCTCTTATTTTTTAATGAAATTTCTTATTATTTTTTGCACCAGCAGTTAACTATTTGGTAATAATAAAAAAAATTATATAAAGGGATTTTTGATCGAGTTCTGAGAACCAGAGAGAGAGCAGAAGAATTGCAGCATCTCTGGAGATTTTCTTCTCACTGAACTTCATTGTCAGTGGACAGTGAGATAGGAAAGTGTGTCAGTTAAACTTATTCAAGATACTGTAGAATATTTTCTCAGGGACAAAAGAGGCAGTCTTTCCTGCTTAGACAAGTAAAAATCTGAAAAATTAGTCAATGTAAATTCCGATATTGCAAGATTAGTAGCAGCTGCAGAGTTTAGAGTTTAGCCCTTGCAAAGTTTAGCATCTAACTTGCATAGTGGCCAGGTATGAATGAGTCTTCTGTTTATAATTGCTCTCTCAAAAATTGCAAGAATTTTTGTGTTAGGTTTCAACCTGTTGTTTGATTCTATTCTAGGAACTTGAAGATTTGAACAAGTGGGGCCTTCAGGTTTTCAGAGTAGCAGAGTTATCTGGAAACAGACCTCTGACTGTCATCATGCACACTATTTTTCAGGCAAGTAGGAGCAGTCATGCTGCTTTTTCTCTTATTTTGGAGGCTGTTCTGTGGTTTTAAATCTAATTGTTTTCCTTTACATTTATAGGAGCGAGACTTGTTAAAAACTTTTAAGATTCCAGTAGATACTTTAGTAACTTACTTGATGACCCTGGAAGACCATTACCATGCAGATGTGGCATACCACAATAACATACATGCTGCAGATGTTGTTCAGTCAACGCATGTCCTACTATCAACTCCAGCATTAGAGGTAAACTACACGGAAGAAGAAAAGTGGCAGTCATTAGAGAGGGGGATGCACTAGGAGTCTTCTAAACTAAATGTTAAAGACATGAGTTTCTGCAATGTTTTTAAAAGACATATCAGCATTTCTTTAATGAATTCTGTTATTTGAAAGATATTTTGTGAGGATCAAAGTTATATGTAAATATGCAGAAAATATCATGTCTTTTCATTTTAAATCATGCAGATTTTTGCTGTCATAACCTTTTTCACTGTAACACAATGAATATCTTGTTTCCACCATCTTATTATTTATTCTACATCCTGTTCTGTTCCAAGTTGGTACTCTACCTAACCACAGTAAGTGGAATTACTTAGGAAAGTTTATTCTGATCCGGAAAGACTACTTTTTTATTTAATTCTAAGACAGATTGGAACATGTACAAAATTTTCATTGGACTATCTCTTTTTT
>VXBQ01003396.1:73142-88102 GCA_013400175.1 Phainopepla nitens
ATAAGTGGACTTTGAGACTGTTGGCAGGTTTGGATCCTCAAAGACTTGAAATCTCTAGGGAAAGATTTTCTGGCTCTCAAGAAAAAAGATCGGATAATGTTATTAAAACACCACTGGCTTCACCTCACAGCTGAACTAATCATCAGTAAAATTTTGGGGTGTTTTTTTCCAGCTCAGTTTTTTTTCATGGCCTTCCTCTCAGCAGAGTTTTAGCCGGTGAAATGGCAATGTCTGTCCAGTGCCACTGCTGGTCTATGCACTTCTGAGCTGTCCTTGATCAATTCTGAAAGCATTTGCATCATGTGGGTGCTTCTGACAACAGGGCACTAGCTCAGTGACCAAGTCCATTGCAGTCCTCTTTCCTTATCTTCTGAATAATCTCATACAAATATAAAATCAGTAAATGCTAAGTGAGATGTTGTGTAGTCTGTCTCTATTTCCTGTAGCATTATATAGTAGATGTGAATCTTTCAAGTACAGGACAATACACAGGAGTCAAGCTGAAATATTTAACTTTAATTTGTGCTGTAAGTTAGAAATCTGTACTTAATTTTCTAATAAAGGTGGATTTATTTACAGATTGAAGCTGAAAATACTTTGACTATGACAGAATTTAGTGATGCTCTCTCTAGGAAGTACACATCACTTTACTTTGGCCAAACTTGAAATATTTACCAAATTCTACATAACTGATGATTTTACAAAGGGTTTGATAGTTTGTGTGTAAAGTCTCTGGAGTTCATGGTATATTTCAAATATGTTTTGCTTGTTCACATCCAGATTCAAAGTAGACTCCCTTTTACTGAAAACTCTTTTTCACTGGTTGGTGATTGTCATTTCTGTTTCATTATATTCTAGGCAGTGTTCACTGATTTGGAGATTCTTGCAGCAATTTTTGCCAGTGCAATACATGATGTAGATCATCCTGGGGTTTCAAACCAGTTTCTTATAAACACAAGTAAGTTTGATGTTTAGTGGTTTGCTCAAAAATTTGCTGTGAGGCCTGCACATAGCACCTGAAAAATACACAGTTCATTCCTTCTTTGCTTCTAGCTCTAACTTTTCTCAGTAAATTGATAGATGTTTATATTTAAAACCTGATATTAGTTTGCATTTTTTGTAATTTTAGAAATAATTTACATAGTACACTCTAGCAAGAATTACTAAGGTATGAACTATAAACCTGGCATTGTTTCCATGTAATGCATGTTGTCTCTCCTAGAAATATTGTTGATTTACATTAAATAGATAAAGTTTTAGGAAGAGAATGAAGGAAGATTAAAAAAAACCAAAAAGGCAAAAAAAAAAAAGCAAGGCAAGGGTTTATGTGTTTCTATTGGAAACATTTGACATGACCAAGGATAGAAATTCAGAAAACAGAAGCAAGTTTCTTTTCAGCAAACAGACAGTCAGGACAATCTCTGTCTGGATCCTGTACTTGGCTTTTGATCTCTCATGCCTTGTAGACAGGATTCTCTCACCCTGTTTCTGCAGCTATGATAAACTTGTTCAGTTTTTTTCTGACCCTAATGTCATCTCCAAATTTGCAGCCCAGTGTACTTCTGCATTCGTCAAGGCTGTTGTCTGCAGCACTGCTGAATCTCTATCCCCTCCTTATTCATGTACTGAAAGAAAAACACTGTTAACTTTATTAAACCTGATCATGACATATTTACTCAATGGTATGTTGCCCCGGTGGCAACCTGCTTGGATTTCTTTGACTTATGTCACTATTTCAGTGGATAGGACTTTGTAGGTCAGTACAAATTCCATCATACTATGTTATTTCTTCTGCTCTCTAATGTCTCCTTTTGTTATAACTGACCCAGAAGTACAAAGTTGAAATAATACTAAAAATCTAAGCTCAGAAGAAGAAAAAAAACAACTGAAATGGAAACATACTTAGGGTTGTGTATTTGACCCATCTAGTTGCACATTTCTAGATACTGTCACTTCTGCACATATGTGAATCTATTTCACAGATGTTAAAATAGAACGATCTCAAATCATCAGTAGAGTTTGAAGACAGGAGCTCCTCCTCTGACTCACTGCTGCTGTATATTCACATAAGACATACACTTCAGTTTTGCCTTCACCTAGTTTTGTTTGTCTCAGTGGCCTAAAGGCCACTCTATAATGAAATTGAATTTCATGACTCATCCACACGTAAGAGGACTGAGATTGACTCTGGATTTTTTGTGCTTTATTGGGGAACAGTACAGTTCAACAGTGTAGTACAGGCAGAGATTAAATCAAGCTTTATGCAAAAAAACAGCATATAATAGCTGAATTCTTAAGAGTGGTCATATGTAAGTAAAACATTTTTTTTTGCTTGTTGAATCAGAAATTGAGTACCAGGTTATATTGGTGGCTCTGAGGTTACATGAGGAAACCAATGAATTATTTAGGTTTAAGAGGGTTGACTTAGTTGAAGAGATGAGTACTGGTGCATAAAGCTTTTACTTCTAGCTAGAAAAATTAAAATTCAGCTAATGTAGGAGTCATACTCATGCTGATAAGTATCAACTTAGAAAATATATCTTGTTTTTCTCAATTCAGCTTTTGATAAAGGAGGCTTATGTGTCAGTCAAGTAACAACAATAATTGAAACTGCTGTTGCAAGGCTGAAAGAAACAAAGAGATTTTGTTTCTTTAAATTTTTCTGTGTACAAGGAAGAAACTGCAGGGACAGAGACAGATAATCTAATGTTCGCTTTTCAAATACAAAATTTTCCTAACCTCTAGAAGATAATTCACTTCCATCTGATTTTGTTGTTCTAGTGAACCAAACATTGTATTAAGATTTCACCAAATGTAGAAATTCATTTAAAAAAAAAGATAGACCTAGTTACTTTAAGAATGTACGTATTTGCCATATTTTCATCTTATTTTTTATAATTAGTCTTGTGACTTTTCTGACTATTATTTTGCTATTTAAACTTTATTACATAGTTGTCAACAAAACTGATCCCTCTTGAATGCTATTAAAGAACAAACAAATATGAATTATATTAGCATCAGAAGAGATGCTTACTTTATCACTGTAACTCTGTCCTTCCAGAAAAATCTTCTTGAATCTTATAATATGTTACAGATGTTACCAAGGGGGAACTTTCTTCAATTTTTACATCCATGTTGAAGTTGAGTGCATTTTAGCTGTGTCTGTAGCTCCAGCTCTTCCAAAATATTTTGGCAATGTGGAGTGTTTTGCAGTTGCAGCAAATCAGAAGGCTGTTTGAAAGGAAAATAAAGTAGTGCGTGTTTTATTCTGCATAAGAAATACAAGTATGCAAGCTTTGTATGTATTTTGTGAAAGACGAAAGAGAGATCATTTTAGAAATTTGCTCTCTTTCTATGTCTGCTGTTACAGTTTTGGGATAAAGAAAGGCAGAAGAAGACTTTCCTGATTCAACTGATGGACAGGAGAGGAAGACAGCAGGAGAATAGAAAATAAGATTAATGAAATCTGAAGATTAAAGCTTTTAGAGGCCTCCCATTGAACCAGAGGCACTTTAAAACATAGCTGCTGTGAAAGAAGAAAAGAGGACAAAGAGTGGAGTAGACAGATGTTTAGACTTACGCTAGAACAGCTGTAATAAATAGAAGTTAATATGGCACATGAAAAGTATGATTGCAGAGAAACCATTTGAGTTTTTTGTGATAGATTTATTTACAAGCTGTACCTTAAAGCATGTGCAAGCTGACTGTAAAGTATTCCTGGGTTAAAGTTAAAGCTGTGCAGAAAGTTTCATAACTGCTTCGATTTTTCAGAGCTGTCTGTTCAGCAGGTCTAAGCTGACCTTACAGGTGTGCCTTAGCACAGGCATAGCTGGGAAAGCATGTGTTATTCTCACAGCCATATGAGGTGAGTGAGGTAAGAATAATTCCATTTGTGAAGACATTAGAGACAGCATCAGGGACCGACTACACTCAAATACAAGGCAGCAGGCAAGGCCACTGCCTGCAGTTTCACACCACGTGACATTACATGAAAAAGACAGAAGCATAGCTGTTACCATCCTACCACCCTTCAGTTGTCATGGACTAATTACTGTAAGCCTAGTTCACTAGGCATTTGAGCATCTTAGATAAGTGCAGAAGGATATGATTTGAAAATCAAGAAGCTTATGCTCTGCAGCAGATCTGCTGAAAAGCTTCAGGCATGTATTCCCAGGTCAAAGTGCTGGAAAGCTGAAACTTGACTAACACCTAATAGAATTTTAGGTGTTGTGATGAAGAGAGGCAGGAAAAGACAACACATCAGAATGTGTTTTAGTTGTGGTGTGTTTATGCATATATTATGCATGTAATATTTTCTAAGTTACTTCATGCCGATATGAAAGTTTATTCTGAAAATTACCTTTCTTATATTTTTTCTAACTTTCCACTCCAGGCACGTGTACATGTGTCATTGCAAAGGCTTTTCTTTCTTTTGCTCAACACACTTTGGCTTGACCTAGTAAGCTATTCAGTAAATAATTCTGTAACTTCCAGGGCTTTTACTAAGAGTTTATCTGTAAATTTTGTTATGCATGTAATGGATTTGACAGAGATCTTAAGGGATTTGGTAGAAGCAGAAGCTTTAATAACATTCTGCCCTACAATTGTAATTACAGATTCTGAACTCGCCTTGATGTACAATGACTCATCAGTACTGGAGAATCATCACTTAGCTGTGGGTTTCAAGCTGCTGCAGGAAGAAAATTGTGACATTTTCCAGAATTTGACCAAAAAACAGAGACAATCATTGAGGAAAATGGTCATTGACATTGTGAGTTTTGAGACTCCATCTTCCATAGAGCTAGCACATTGAATAATAAAGCACAGAAGCTTTACATGTCATCAGGCCTGTAAACAATGAAGTGCAAGTTCGAACTTTTGTCATGTCTTACCCAAACGTGAATAGTGGGTTCTTTTAAGTTTCAATAATTTTCTATGCATTTCTAGAATTCTGTTCTAGAATTCTGTTTTAAGCTGGTTTTGTACTGACATGTATGCCATTCTACCGTCACAATTAGAAATTTGCTACTGTATTAATAATGAATTTGAGCTGATTAGTTCATTCTAAACAATGCTGAACAATGATATTGTCATATTCTTAAAATAACTAATATGAGAACCTACTATTATAAACATACAGGACTCATACTTGTATCATGTGTTCAGACATAGAAGCTACGGGTTCCTTCCAAAACTGCTGATTTATATGTTCAATTATTTTTCAAAAAACACCAGTAGAATAATTTACATAGTGTTTATTTTCGGTTTGTTTTCTTCTAGGTACTTGCAACAGATATGTCTAAGCATATGAATCTACTGGCTGATTTAAAAACTATGGTTGAAACTAAAAAAGTGACCAGTTCTGGTGTCCTACTTCTTGATAACTATTCAGACAGGATTCAGGTAAGGAAAAGCCTATGAAAATGGTCACTTGTGTTGCATACTTAATAACATTGTCCTCCCCATTTTCCAGCATGGATTAGAGCTGTCTCTTTCACACCATGATTCGCTGCTTCCTTCTGTTTCCTCCCTGGTCTAAGTGATATGGTCTAAGTGACTCCCTGGGAGACTAAGAAAGTGTGAGAATAGTTGGGGACTAAATGAGGCTCTCGCCTTCCCTTCAAATTATCAAAAAGTGATTCTGTTTCTCACAAGGATTTTGTGAACTCTGTAGCAGCAGAAGCAGCAGAAGCCAGGTGATTAATGGCTATTACTGCAAGTGTGAAAAGCACACAAGCACAAAAGTTTTGGCTGTTTAGAATAAATCTTGCATTACATATATTTTCAAGATTTTTTTTACAGTCACCAGAAATGTAAATAAAAAAGGAGCTGCTTTTCTTCAGTGTAATAAAACCAGTGGTGTTCATTTTGTTCTAGGTTCTTCAGAATATGGTGCACTGTGCAGATCTGAGCAACCCTACCAAGCCACTCCATCTCTACCGCCAATGGACAGATAGAATAATGGAGGAATTTTTCTGTCAGGGAGACCGGGAAAGAGAGAGAGGAATGGAGATAAGTCCCATGTGTGATAAGCACAATGCATCTGTAGAAAAATCACAGGTAATTGGTTTGATAAGGTTGTTAAACCTTTTAGAAGAAAAGGACAGTACATAGTCATGTGTTGAATAATTTCTGAATGCAATTTTTCCTTTTCTTCCTCTGAGTTAATTAATTCAGTAAGTGAGGCAAATTGAGACTTTTATTGTGAAAACAGAGTGCATGGCAGTATGTTTGCTGAAGGAATTCCATCACTGTCCTGACCTAAAAAGTATCATACACGCCAAAAGAGATTATTGTACAGCTGATTGGGGTTTCCTTCAAAAACAGAATTAAATATAAAACAGGTATTTTTCTCACTAGATGCAGTGGAGTTGTTTGGGATGAGCAGAACACTTGAATCAAAAACCTTTCCATGCCCTTATCCAATATCCTGAATGAGACTTTTGGAAAGTAAAAGATTTATCTATTATATAAACTAGTATGGTTTCCTTTCAGCCACCTTTAAGGGTAATGTATCTTGTGTCTCTTCCTAGCATTTTATTTTTCATACTTTGCATGACTTATTAATTTCACTGTGAATAATCATATTCTTTTATTATTTGAAACAGGTGGGTTTTATAGATTACATTGTTCATCCTTTGTGGGAGACATGGGCAGACCTTGTTCACCCAGATGCCCAGGATATCTTAGATACGCTGGAGGACAATCGAGAATGGTATCAGAGCACAATCCCTCGAAGTCCCTCTCCTGCACCTGAAGAAAAGGAAGAGGGAAAGCAGGGTCAAACTGAAAAATTCCAGTTTGAGCTAACACTGGAGGAAGATGGTGAGTCTGACACTGAAAAGGACAGTGGAAGTCAAGTAGAAGAAGACACCAGCTTCAGTGACTCCAAGACTCTTTGCACCCAGGATTCAGAATCTACTGAAATTCCTCTTGATGAACAAATAGGGGAAGAAGTGGAAGAGGAGGAGAACCAAATAGCAGAGCCTTGTACGGCAGAAGAACATTCTCCTGACACATAACAATGAAAACGCAGTCCCTTTCTCTCTTGCTCTCTCCCTTTCTTTCCCTCCTTCTCTCTTTTTTTCTTTTTGACTTTTTGGGGGGGGGCGGGTGAGGGGGTGGGGCTAGGGCAATTTTGGTTTTGTTTTGGATTTGTTATTTTTGGGGTTTTTTTAATGTAGATAATGATTTCCAAAGTATATGTCACATACTACAACTATTGTCAGAACTTGGTGTTATCTGCCAGGATAATTGTTGATCAAAACTGAAGTTTATGACTCAGTTTGGCACTCAGGAATATTGTAACCAGAATTTTCACCTCCATGGCATTAGCAAGCAGGGGGAGAACATCCACAGATTACATTTTAATAACGTCTCAATTTGGCAGATTATATTAAATAAAACAAATGCTTTCAGAGGAGTACCGCCTGCCAAGCGAATGTTGGTGTGCTTCGATAGTTTTTGAATTCATTGTATTGTATTGTAAGACATTGGATAATGTTCATCTGCAGAGGAAACAGACAGAAAAAACATTGAGGTTCCTACTGGAAAACAAATTCACAACAATGATGGGACACAAATGGATTCTGTTACCAACATGAAGATAAGCTGTGAGAATTGTATAATTTTCTAATTTCTAATCTTCTGAGACATGACTGAAAAAAATGTGACCCAGTGGGTTGCACTAACCTCTCCATTTTGTATAATATGTGAAAGAGAGATCTTTTTTAGAGCTTACTTTTATTAAATATACTAAGATATTGTATTTTAAAAAAACCCACTTTCATCTGCCACTGTTTTGTTTTTTTTTTTCAAAGAGTAACTTAAAAGTTTTCAGTACAAATCTGTGCTACACTGGATAATACTTAAATACTTATAGACTTTTTTTCTTTAATTTTTTTTTTTTGGCACCTTAGAATGTCATGGTGTTATTGAGCTGTAAAGGTCTATTATTTTATATATTAGTGAGTTCCATGAATATTCTTTGTGTTACATAAAACTTTTTCAGTATGATAGCTTTTTTTGTTTATTTGTTTGTTCATCACAATTTTCCCAGATGTGATAGTGGACTTATATAGTGCTTTTGCCCTCATAGTGGCCTGATCCTGCCAACTCTGTCTTACTACAAGAAGTGGTCCCAGTGATACCAGCTGGGACCACTNTGTAGATAATGATTTCCAAAGTATATGTCACATACTACAACTATTGTCAGAACTTGGTGTTATCTGCCAGGATAATTGTTGATCAAAACTGAAGTTTATGACTCAGTTTGGCACTCAGGAATATTGTAACCAGAATTTTCACCTCCATGNACAAATGGATTCTGTTACCAACATGAAGATAAGCTGTGAGAATTGTATAATTTTCTAATTTCTAATCTTCTGAGACATGACTGAAAAAAATGTGACCCAGTGGGTTGCACTAACCTCTCCATTTTGTATAATATGTGAAAGAGAGATCTTTTTTAGAGCTTACTTTTATTAAATATACTAAGATATTGTATTTTAAAAAAACCCACTTTCATCTGCCACTGTTTTGTTTTTTTTTTTCAAAGAGTAACTTAAAAGTTTTCAGTACAAATCTGTGCTACACTGGATAATACTTAAATACTTATAGACTTTTTTTCTTTAATTTTTTTTTTTTGGCACCTTAGAATGTCATGGTGTTATTGAGCTGTAAAGGTCTATTATTTTATATATTAGTGAGTTCCATGAATATTCTTTGTGTTACATAAAACTTTTTCAGTATGATAGCTTTTTTTGTTTATTTGTTTGTTCATCACAATTTTCCCAGATGTGATAGTGGACTTATATAGTGCTTTTGCCCTCATAGTGGCCTGATCCTGCCAACTCTGTCTTACTACAAGAAGTGGTCCCAGTGATACCAGCTGGGACCACTAACACTAGGATTTACAGGACCAGAGTCTATAAAAAGAGGAATGAGTTGTCATCAGTAGAAAAGCACCACTTTTGCTACTCTAAGAAAATTTTACCTCTGAAACATGTTTTTTCAGACTGCTTTTGTCTGGGAGCTATAGGCTGCTAAATCAGAACAGACTAATACAGCGTATGAAATATTTGTTCTGATGTAAAACAGCATTAGTGTAATATTTCCATCTTATGACTCCCAGTAACTTTTAATCTGGGTAACTATATAGTTAAACCATTTGCTAATCTGAGAGGTGTACAACAAAAAAATAATGATTAGCATTATTTTTTCATGTCTTTGTTGCAAGAAGAGCCAGGCCAGTCTTGTCTTTTTATATTTTTATGTAAGTGAGCAGTGCATCATCAGAGTTGCAGTTTTTGCCATACTATTTCAATCTTACATCTTTTCATCCCTATCCAGTTTATGCTAAAGGAATCCTACCTTTCAGTTTCATTGGTACTGAAATCTTCCATAACTTGGAAAGCTAAAGGGAGGTAAGAGTTCATATTTGTCATTTTTCAGTTTGTTGTTTGGTCACATGGAAGAAGAGATTTTATTTTCTCCACTTTACTCTTCATTGGAGCTGTAGTTTTGAGTGTAGAAGATGGGAAATAGTTGCCTAGGGAGGCTAGCAGACTCCTATGCTGTAAAATTCTGTTAAAATGACAATATCAAGAAAATTTCTAAACAAAAGATGATAGCAGAAGCCAATATTTTCCCTTTGGATTTTTTTGTAGCACATTTGCAGATATGAATGCAAAATTATCAGAGATCTAAAATAAAAACCCATTTTAAACTAACTGATTAATAGTTCAACTTTCCAATAAATTTTTCATCCTTCTATATCCAAGTCATAATTTTCTTTACCATTAGCTCTCACAGGGCCTTAGCACAGAAGATGCAGAAGGAGTAAAAGAGTGAAGATCAATCACAGGATTTTTTGTGTTTTGACTCTTTTTTTTTTTTAATTCTTTTTTTTTTTTCTTCATTTCTTGCTGAACTTGATCCATCTAAAAGTCCTTTCAACCCCCAAGTGTGCCTGGAACCTCAGTAGTGGAAAAGCAATATAAATTCCAGAATAATCAGTAGGACCTGAAAGGTTTTGTTTCTGCACTAATTGAAAGTAAATAAACATGAAACCATATTGTGAGATATACACATGTACATGTGGACAATCAAATCATAGAAAATTATACCATTTCCTATAGTTGGGGATATAATGCACTGTACAATCTTTTTTTTTTTCCTCTTTTGCCAAAGTGTGTTTTAGCATCGTACACTGCTTTAAAACAATACAATTTACAAGTCGCTTTATGTGTTGTGGATATTTTTGCCATAAAAAAATGCAGTGAGTGGATATTGAGTGGGAGAAAAAAAGAAAAATCACCTTGTTTATAACAGTACACTTTAGCTTGCAAATAGCTGTACTCAGTTATGCTGTATTTAAATTGTTAAATTGTTTTGTGTCATTAAAAAAGGATAATGAAAGAATACAGATAGAACAAATAGCATTCAGAAGTTTAAAAACTTGAATGAAATGGATTTTATAGAAAGCTTTGACAGTTCTTTTCAAATGTGTTATTTATTTTTTGTGCCATGCATTTTTCTCACCAAACGACCTTACCTGTAATACAGTCTTGTTTGTCTCTGTTTACAACCATGTATTTATTGTAATGTACATACTGTAATGTTAATTGTAAATTATCAGTTCTTATTATAACATCATCCTTGTCAGGGTGGTGTTGCTGTATCTGGAAACTCTTGGTGAGTGAATGACTATTGTGTATACATATTCCTTGTACATTTCTTCTCCTGTAATATATTCAGTGTCACCATAGAGCTCGTTTATGGAAGATTCAAGAAAAGTATAAAACACATAAATATCGATTAAAAAAGCTGCAGGTCTTTGGTCCCAGGGCTGTGCCTTAACTTTAAACAATATTTTCTTTTTTAGCTGCATTTAAAAGTAAGGTAGCCTTGGGGCTGGGGCTGGGCATTTCTACCATATTTTTAGTTGCTGACTGATGGGGGATACTCTTACGAGCTAATATGTGTAATACTACAATAAATTTTCATTCTTGACCCTGCTGGAAGTTCAAGCTTTTGCAGACTTCTGGTAATGTAATTGTATTGTCTCTGAATATCTTTTTACAGCCTGTAATTGGGGATTATTGCAGCCATTTTTGTTCCTAAAAAAGATAAATAATTGATGCTGCATTTCAGTGCTGAAATGCACTGAAACAGCTTTGGAAAGCATCTCTAATAAACATTTGATTTTAATGCATATTGTGAAATAGAATGATCAGAATTAAGAAGGTGTAACTCATACACTTTTACAATTGTCTGTAATGTCTCTTCTTTAGTAGCACAGATGATCACTGTGTAAGCAGAATCCATAGTAGGATATACAACTTCAGTTTTGGAAATGCTTTCCAATATTAGTGTTACAAGTAGCCAAAGTTTATTTTATATAGGTGTAGTTAAAGCTTTGTGCAGGTGTGTGTAGCATAGTGCACTAGCTCTCCAGAAGAGCAGTAAACTGTTAGATGTTTTAATAACACTACTATTAGGTTTGCAGGTTGGACTGAGCAACTCTTGTTGTTTGACTTGTCACATTGCTCCAGATAACTCAGAGCTGGTATCACAGAATTTGCCAGAGTGAGGTAAATACCTCTTCTCCATTCCAGTGATGCCCAGCCCTTGTAACTTGTGACTTATTCATGAAAGGAGAGATTCTTTTCCAAGAAAAAACAGAATCTCCTTTTTGACACAAACTGTAGATTTTAGCAGCCCTGGCCCAAAGGAATTCGAATGCTTTTGTTTTATATGGTCTAAAAGGGACATTACAACAACAGAAATCCTGAACAATTTCTTGTTACTGTTTTAATTCGGTATTTTCTTTGGGGATGTCTTGAGAGTGGCAACTTGTGTGAACATTGCACATGGCTATTCTTTCACTGGTTTCTTAGCCTCTCTTACAGCCTATGGGTTAGTACTGTACATCAGTTCCTTCATATGAAATTTTATATGCAATGGAAATAAAAGCATGTGTTGATTCTGCCTAGTTACTGATTTTGGTGGGGTTTTTTTAAGGTTAACTTTTTTTACATGCATCCCATAGATTTGACAGCTTAAGAGAAAACACACTTCCAGAATAATTTGATTACTGTATTTTGTCAGAATAGTGTTTTGCATAGATAATACAAAATAAATGTGAGCAAATCAGAAAAGTCAATCAAATATGGTGTTTCTTAAGGAATCCAATCCACAAAGGTGTGATGTATAGTAATAATGGAAAGGCATACAGTCTTGGTTTTCAGGAAATTTTACCACTGGCTTCAATGGGTTTAAAGAAACTAGATGTCTAGAGATTGTCTAGAGGAGCAATATGCTGGGATATCACAAAGAAAGATAAGCAAACCA
The DNA here is from genome assembly GCA_013400175.1 of Phainopepla nitens. NCBI lineage: Eukaryota > Metazoa > Chordata > Aves > Passeriformes > Bombycillidae > Phainopepla > Phainopepla nitens. Next base: position 85,497 of record VXBQ01003396.1, read on the forward strand.
AACCAAATTAAAAAAAAAGTGTGCCACAGTTAAACATTGTCACAATCTCTGTTCCAAATGAATGATAAAAAGAAACTACTCTTAAAAAAATAATAAATTATAGTGTTTTCTTGAGGAAGAAATATGGTCTTAATATGATCCAAATCTTAAAGTGATTTTCAGACATGAAAACCTGGCTTTCAGGATCAGTGTGACATTTTGTGGGACTCTTCACTTAACTGAAAATAGGCCCTGGCTGAATAAAAAAAAAGTTTATGTTCATTTTATTCTTAAGTTTCTTAGGTCCTTCTTTGAGTTTAGGGGTTAGTTTGCAATGAGAATGAATTCTTAGGACTCCTTTTTATTCACCCCTTTGTGTCAGAAAATTCTGGTAAGTGCTGTGAAGGGAAGATGAAGGATGCTGCAGTGGGTGGATAAATTAGATGATGTCTGTCACTCCTGTCAGGCTCCTCCTCGCATGTTTCCAGCAGCCCTAATAAGAGAACTGCTTGCATACATCATGGTTATCATTATAAGGAAGAAGGAGTCCCAGATTATTGTTGACAGTACTAAAACCTTTTCAGTAAGCAGATCAGGTACCACAGTTGTGCCTGAAGCTGGCAGCAGTAGCTCATGGCTTCCTTCCTACATCGTCTGGCACTATGTTGTCAGTCTCTGCGCACGGAAATAATGAATCAGAAGAGATAAGTTTCAGAGAAAAACCAAAATGTATCCCCACCTTCAGTGCAGACAGCTGTTGCTGTAGCAGTTCAATGTGTTTATGAACAAATGACTCTTCTATTTCCTAATGAGACAAATAGTCTGAATAGCTGCAGCTTTGTTTGCTTAATCTCTCTGCCACATGGAAAATGAAAGTCATAGCTACTAGCACACGTAGTATTTACTGGAATGATCAGTCAAATTTCTCTCCAGCTGTGATTAACTTTGCTTAGGTTTTTCCAGGAAAAAAAAATCAGAAAAAGTTCAAAGATGTTATAAAAGCCTCTTTAGTTCAGTTTAGTTTAGTCTGAAGAATAAAGAAAATCTCTAGCTTCCTCCTGTCAAACTGGTTGAGAAATCTGCAAAAGTAATAAAGGCGGATAGGAAATCCAAACAGAAAGCAGAGTGACAAATTGGGAGCAAAACCTGAGCAGGGAGAAATACTAAAATATTCTCATTATATTCTCAACTAAAATAATATCATCTCATCAAAGACATCTCTTAGTTTGAATACAGACATTAGGAGTACTAAGTTTGAGTTTGATTTTTGTCTCAGTTCCCTGGGCAAAAAGCTGTATCTTTTTTGGCTTTTTGCAAAGCAAATATTTTAAGTTCTTTGAAGTTACTGTGGTGTTAATAAAAAATGTTTATGTAGTAAAGATGTACATATACAAATTTTAAAATTGTTCCATACAATGCAGAGTTTATCTCAGCTTTTACTACTTAAAATATAGGATGTCTGTCACTGATAAACAAGCCCTTAGCATGGGAGACATCACACCTGAGTAACAGCCCTTGGTGAAAGCAAGAGGGAGAAGATATAGGACTCTAGATAATGTTAATTATCTAGTGCTGATGAGCTGGGCAGACAGCAAACACTGAGATTAGAAACTCATCAGTCATGTTACTTCCAGTCCTACCCCCATCCTTCTCCAACATCCACTGAGATCAAATGCCTACAATATCAGCATCTCTTATATGCCGTAGAGACCATTTTTTGTTTATCCGAAGAAGTCTGGAAAACAAAATACAGGTTTTGCAGCATGTAGTAGTTAAACTACAGTGGCATGTTTTGTACATGTGTAGGACTTAGCTTGCAGCAAATGCCTGTAAGCCATCATTGCTCGGGGCTAGGCAGAGACAGTTAAAGTTAGCTTAAAATCCTCAGAATCTTCTGATAGTTGAGACTCCAGAAAACTAATAGCCAAACCTCTTAAGTTAAATTTGTTATTTTAACATGGGCTGGTTTTGTCTGGGGTAGAGTTAATTGTCTTCACAGAGGCTGTGTTTTGCATTTGTGCTGAAGACAGTATTGGTAATATAGAGATGTTTTTGTTATTGCTGAGCAGAGCTCAACAGAGCCAAGGCCTTTTCTGCTTCTCAAAATGCCATGGGGGTGAGGGGACTGGAGGTGCTTGGGAGGTTGGAAGGAGACACAGCCAGGACAGGTGACCCCAACTGACCAAAGGGATATTCCAACCATGTGGCATCATGCCTAGTATATTAGGTGGGGGAAGGAGGAGGAAGAGGGGACATTTGGAGTGATTGTGTTTTTCCTCCCAAGTCACTGCTGTGTGATATTGGGCCCTGCCCTCCTGGAGATGGCTGAACTCCTGCCTGCCCATGGCAAGCATTCCTTGTTTTTGCTTGCTTGCATGTGCAGCTTTTGCTTTCCCTATCAAACTATCTCAAAGCTCACCCATGAGTTCTCCAGTTTTCACCCTTCTAATTCCCTCCTAGCCTCACAGCCATTCCCCTCATGGAAGCAGCTGTGTAGAACTTGGTTGATAGCTAGGATTAAACCAAGACAAGCTCTCATTGAAACCTATCAAAAGTGGTCTGTCTGGGGTTGCCTTGTGGTGGAATATGAAACCCAGGGAAATATGCAAGTGAGGAGAGAGGAGGAA